>JABUQX010079937.1:0-26067 GCA_015478945.1 Trachelipus rathkii
TTTGAAAACAAATCGCGATGATTATGATACATGTTTTGATAGTATTGTTAAACAACTATGAATAATGATAATATGGGACAACAGAATGTAATAGAAGGAAATGGTTTAGTAATGTAAACATACCTACAATGGTAGTAACTTTCTCTTCGTAGACGATCTACTGTGCATTAGGGTGGAACGAAAATCCCTCATCAAGCTTCAACAATAGTCGGCCATCATATTGATATCCACTTGCCCTGGTAACGTCCTCCATGAACTTTAGATCTTGATGGAGCGTTCACGCCTGCTCATTCACTGAATCGGCCTAGATTATCCGGAAATAGTATGAGAATGTTAGTGCACTTTATACTCATTCTACATCCATGAGGATGAAATTGTCTAGCAGTTCCTGTACAATGTTAGTGGTTTCCGGCTTTCCTGTTCCCCAGAAAATCTGTGCTTACATCTGAAGAAAGCATCCAACGCTCTTGCCTCTAACACAGTCATGTTGTAGCAAAGGCAGCAATCACGGAGGAGTGTCCGTATTTGGGGCATCAAATATCCCAGCTTTTTTTCTTCTCGTCACTTAGACCAGGTAACGTTGAGCATATATAGCGGAAAGCATTCCCATCATGGTCCAAGGGCCCTTCACAAAGTTGTTCATCAAACAAGTTATTGTGTAGTGGAGGTAAGATGAGGTTTTTCTCTCGTACAAAAGTGGCTCCATACAATGTGCCTGCACTGTCGTCAAGGTTTCCCCTCGGTACCATTCTCTTTTGGTCCAGTAATCCTGCCGCCCGGCTGTCCAATAGCACAGGAAGCAGGGATATTGGGAAACCTGCTTGCTGACCGAGCAAAATGTTTTACCATTTTGAGGTCGAAAGCATATTACCATCCATGTACCTGATATTGTAGCCCCTCCAAACTGTCTTGATTTTTGCATACTCACTCTCATCCTGTCACCGAGTACCCTACTGGACCGAAGCGAGGTACCGTGTTTGCGTTGTGTAAAAAACGACACACTTTGAAACTGCTCTTGAAGTGTCAATAAACAGTCGCCACTCACCTGCATCGTATGCTGGGAGTCCCATAGCGAGTAGTAGGCATGCAACTTCACTGCAATACACAAAGTTACCATCTGACTGGAAAAGCCTCCGCAGCTCTGCTTCTCTGTTACGACAAAATGTTACTCTTGTGCATGGTCCAGTAGTCATTTTTCATGCATCCTCGAAGCCAACGCCACACATATACAAATACACTCTCATACAAGATCGTTCAGTTCACCCTGGTGAACAAATGACGGACCATCCGACTGTAATTCAGATGGGATAATAGACCATCATCCAGGTCATTGGCATCCATATGTGTAGACCCTATAAGTTTACCACTGCTTCCCGAAATATTTACAGCAGTAAACTTGCTTGCTATTGTAGATATAAGCGAAGGTAACGTCTATACAGCTCTACGTAGTGCGCACATGAATTTTGTCATTCCTAGGAAATTATGCAAAAATAGAGATCCATGATTGCATGAAAACGGATGTGATACAGCAAATCCGAGAATAGATTGGAACAGCACCTCCGAAATTACTATATATCTGCTACAAATGTCCATCCAAGAAAAATTCACTTTTTTTGTTTTTTAAAGTGTAAGTTTTCTTTATTTTTCCTAAATGGATGACCGAACTTTGAATAACTATTCGGCCAAATAGCAAAGTGATATTCGGCGAATATTCGGTACTCGGCCGAATACTTTTAGCCGAAATTCGGTATTCGGCTTTTTCACTATACGGCACAGACTAATTATATAATATATATATTATATATATATATATATAATATAATATATAAATATATATATATAATTATATTATATATTAATATATATATAATATATTATATAATTATATAATAATATATAATTTATCTTCGATAGGAAGTTGAGGAGATCATTTGACGGTTAAGATATAACATGCTATGTTCTTATACTCTTCAATTGTCCAACACATAGGTCTAATTTCCCTTAGTGACTGGGCTGATTAAAGTCACTTAGATTTCAGATTGTGATGCGAGTGTTTGATTTTGATTAAAAGGGTCAAATATGTTATTATCATTGAATGATAATATGTGGGAGGAGAAATGAAAAAACCTGCAGGTGAAATACTGTGGAGTTTGGGTGCTAAAAGCATTTCGAGTGTATGTGAATTCGATTGGAAGGCGTCAGGTGAAGGAAAGTTGAAAGCGATCATTGCAAAATTGGTCAGTAGTGGGTGGTGCCAAGTTGGAAGAGGACTAGTTTATTAAGAGTTTGGGATGAATTATTGTTTGTATATGATGGTGGATTTTGTTTATTGTTTGTGAAGTTTGTACCCTCGATAGGTCATGATATGTTCAGTTTCTTGTTTGCGAATGGAAATGTTGTCTGTGTGTTTGGTCTAGGTGAGATGAGTGTCAAGTGTTACTCCGAGGATTTCTGGAGGTTTCTTGAAGGGTATGGCAATGTTGCTTAAGAAAACTTGGGGGGGGGTTGCCAAATTGGCGGTCGTTGGTGTTTAAAGTAATTGATGATTTGTTTGGTGAGGCGGAAATTCTGTTTTCTGTTAGCAATGTTTGAAATTGGTTGATATATTGTTGTGTCAAGTTTGTGGCCGTGTTTAGCTTCTAGGATGTAGTGGTTATGATAATGTCATCTGCATCAATGGTTGTTATGATTGTGTGGTCCGTATATGGTTGTGGAAGATCGCTCGAGAATTGGTTGAATTGTGTGGGGGACAGTATTGATCCTTGTGGTTCTCCGTTATTGATATTTACTATTCTGAATCTTGTATTGTTTGTTTTTATTTGTGCTGTTCTTTCTGATAGGAAATTGAAGATCCATTTCTTTAGGTTAGTAGGGATGTTAGAGTTTGTTATTTGCAGATCAAGTTATGTTTAGGTATCATATTGAATCTTGATGTTGACTGCTATGATTATTGTTTGTGAGTGGGTGTTTGAGTTTAGGCCATTGATTGTGGGTTGAATATGTTGTGTCAAGGTTTTGTTGCAACCATGTGGAATTTGTTTTGATGATATTTGGAGTTATTTTGTTAGTGTGTTTTTTTCTAGTATTTGCAGTGTTTACTATACGGAAATCCAGCACAGATCGATACACCCTTAACACCACTATATTTCCGATTTTAATGCAATTTGGTATATAAGGTTATTTCATCCACCAGAAGCACTGGTGCAAATATCAATCTCAGACTTTTAGTTTTTGAATAAATGGGGTTTCAAATTTTTTTTTGGGGGGGGGAGGCTTTACCCCATGTTTTCGATGGCCAATAACGACCCTTAATTTTTTAGAAAGCAATACATATTATAAATGGATCGAAGCGGGATAAAGAGACAAATCCAATGACACTAGTTTCAAGTTTGTTCCAATAAACAAAAAGTTCCCCCTATTCCATCCCCTTCTACCCCCCCACCAGGATGTGAAATTTTAATTTCATTTATTCACTTTCTTGATATTTCTAAGAAATAGAGTCTGTAAAAATATGTAAATAGGTCAAATAAAAAATATTGATAATTTAGATTTTTTTCTTTACTTTTTAATTTCAAAGGATATATAATATTATATAATATATAATAATATATTATAATATATATATATATATATATATATAATATATATATTATATATATAAATAATATATATATATAATATTTATTATATAATATATATAATTTACAAATGAATCAATAAATAAATTACAAAGTCTGTACACTTATAACAACATATAATGCAATAGCATTTTTAATAGGTAAGTTAATGGATGCAGATTCATTGATAAGCATGGTCAAAAGCTACAAACGCTTAAAAGAACACTACAGATCTTAAGCATTCACATATAGTTAGAGAAACACGCAAAATTTTCTCAAATTAACCAAATACATGGTCCAAAAAAGCCAAAATTTAAAAAACTATTTTGGATTTTGTATATTAATTCAAATTACTCTTGTTTCTTGTTGCATAATTTCCTTCTAGATTACAATATAAAAAAGTCAGCAAAGCAGAGCAAAAAAGAATTAAAGAGTGTAAAAAATTTAGAAACAGGTAAAAAAGAATTAATTCAGAGAAGGTTAGTATTAATGAATTTAAAAGAAGCATATATTTTATTCAAGAATGATCCACAAAGTCCCAATATTGGTTTTTCAAGTTTTGCCAGCTTAAGGCCAAAAAATTGCATTTCAGCAAGATCAGCAGGTACACATTCAGTATGTGTGTGTGTATATCACCAGAATGCAAAACTGCAAATATGTGCATTGGGAAAGTTAAACTTGGATTGGAAATTGCTATTAGAGAAAAGTGTGTGTAGCAACTGACAACAGGATTGTATGAGTGCCATCAAATGCAATAGCCCCAAGAGAAAGGTGTCTATGATCTTAACTTCTCATTGAACACTGAAATTTTCACAGTATAGAGTGCACCTGAGAGACATTGGTTACCACCGAGCTGTCATCTTCAAGAGAAAACGGAAGAAACTTTTATGTTTATACAATTATATTATATAATATAATATAGGTAATATATATATATAGTATTATAATTATTATATATATATATATATATATATATATATATATTATATTATATATATATAATATAGATAGATAGATATAGGTGGCCTAAAAAAAAAAAAATTCAGAAATTTTAGACTCTCACCCTCTCAAGATGTGAGGTGTAAGATAGAAATACTTTCCTTGAAATTTGAAAGTAAAAGAATAATGCTTAATAGTGCCAACTGCGCAGGATTCTGCACAATATATCATATGACAACTCGGGGTCTCATCAGTTGTGTAACAGACGTTTTTCTGTTTGATTATGTTTGTAGTGCTCCAAAGACTCACTGAATTCATTAAACATGTCTCACCCACTGAAGACAAGAAAGACAACTCATATTTGGTTGATTGAACAGATAATTGAAAAGATCAGATCAGTAGTGCAAGACTTCCATCAATTGGAGATGTATTACTCGCCTTTTTTATGTTACAAATAACAAGAAAATAGTGAAAGATGCATCAAAAATTTTTACTCAAATATACGATACTTGGGACAAGGCTAAAATACCTATGCGAGACAAGCAACATGTGCTAGCCAAGATTCAGAAGCTATATGGACAATATAGATTACTTCAAAAATCAAGATAAAAAAAATTCAAATTCAAATAGAAAATGATGAATTTAAAAGATAGCTTAACTGATTTATTTGATATTGCACGTGCTAATGTAATGACCATGATATCAAATGAAGAAGATTGATTTTTCCTTAATGCTCAGATAGAAAATGCCAGGGTTGGGTATATGAGTGATATTGACAAAAATAATGTTGAAAAACAAAAGACTCAAAAGGGACAAACAAGGCAAGAGAATAAAAAGAGAAATTCATCCCAAAAAGGAAGTATCGGTTGTTATGCTAGAAAGTAGTAGTGATGACACCAGTGATTCACCTTGCAATGACGAACCCCAGCCTGGACCATCCGGAACCAAAGCAAGCAAAATATTAAACAAACTTGAACAAATTGTAACACCTGACTTGGCAACAGCTTTAGATAGAACGAAAATAAGTTATGGAAATGAAATGTTACTGTTATCTGCTACCTCTTATGTGCATGGAAAAAAATATTGATGACAATGATATGTGGGTGCACTACGCAGCAACAAAGATCTGCAGTTCATATGGCAATTGCAGATGATATTAAACATTTTTAGGTGTTTCACGGTTTACTATTCACTGAGATTTTAAATTATTGCAGAATTTAACAGATTAAAAAATTGTTGAACGATTAGCTATCATATTCAATGGAGAGGGCAAATCAAAGCTTTTGGGTGCACCAAAACTTTTGAAAGGAACTGGTGAGCAAGTTGCAAACATTGAACTTGAAAGACAGTATAAGTGGGATGTGTTTTGATACTACTGCAAGTAATACTAGAAAAAAAGAGTGCCTGTGAAATTATATTATCGATCAAAAGTTGAAGAGAGGTCTGTCTTTTAGCCTTTGCATGCCGACATCATATTAATGAAATTATTGTGGCTGCTGCTGAAACAGTTCACCTAGAAACAGATATTCTGCTGCTCAAGCGTTTTAAGATTTTCTGAAAAAATACTAGTACATTAAAGTATTTAACAGTTTACATAGAAACGTCATGGAAAGAAAACATCTGGACTTTTAGCATCAATCAATTAAAGAAATGTCACCTATGGGAGGATTATCGTGAATTATTATAATTGACAGAACTTCTTTATTTAGGAAGCATCCTGGACGAGAAAGAGGAGATTATCACTGTTTCGTTAACTTGGTGTCTGCATGAAAAAAAAAAAACAGGATGATGGATTGGCATCATCTATTCATTAAAAATGCTATTGTTCAAGTTACAGTTCAAGATGACAACTCAAGAAGAAGTTGCAATAAAAAGATTTGCATGCTTTGCTGTATGGTATATTCCCAACTGGTTTTTAGCTCCATTAGCAAGTTCGGCTCTACAAGAAATGACAAAGTATCTCAAAGATCTTGAATATTGTGATGATAATGAACTCTCATTAGTAGCTAGTAAAGCACTTAAACATCACTTGTTGTACCTAGGTGAAGAACTAGTAGCACTTACATTTATGGATAATGAAATACCAGTTGATATGAAAAGCAAGATGGTTGGATTGTTGAAGCTCTTAAGACGCAGAGAAGAAAAGGACTAAACAGTCCAGAGAAACTATGTATTGAATGACCAAATTGTCACCAGTGATAAAACATTGCCGATTTCATTACAGAATCTACCTTTTTGTTTTTTCCAAAATGCATTTAGACTCATCATTTCTCAACATAGATCCATCAGAATGGCATGACAGAAAGGACTACAAGAAAGCAATAAAAATAGCACACACTAAATGTTATCAACAACAATGTTGAAAGAGATACAACATTTATTCAAAATTATAAAACAAAGAACAGGTGCAATACATTCTCAAAATCATAGAAAGACACACAAATTTCCAGGAGTAGCCAAAGAGCAGCTAAAAAGTAGTTTGGAAAATAATTGTATGTACCATTTAAGTAAATGTGAATAAAAAATATAAAACTGTTGATTAAGCCTTTTGGGGAAAACTGCATTAAAAAAAAAGCATGCCTCTATATGGATCATCCTGTGAGCGGTGTGCAGCAAAATAACAGCTTATACTTTATATATATATATATATATATATTTTTGTAGTATATATATAATATAGTATATAATATTTAATATATATAATATTTATAAATATATATATATCTATACTATATATTATATAATTATATATATACCTTGTATAATATAATATTATATATATTTATTAAAATTATCAGTTGTAAAAAGGTATTATTATTTCGCAATTAACAAAACAGAGATTTGTCATCAAATAAATCTTTTTATAGCATACCTCATAATTTGAGAAGGTGAGCATAAAAAAATGCAAATAAAATTTTTATCTTCTTTAAAGCTTGGGCCATCCTATAAATATATATATATATATATATATAGTATTTATATATATAATATTATATATATATAATATATTATATATATATATATATATATATATATATAATATCAGGGTTGTTTAGTTTAAAACATTTCTTTTTTTAAACCAACTAAAAAATCATGTTTTGTTTTGCTTTTTTCAAAGAAATCAGCTTTAAATCTAATCTTCCAAATGGATAAACTATCACAATAGTTGATTCAATTATTTGTAATAATAAAATCAATCCTGTTATTTTTTATTTCCGTTTATTCCAAATCGACGGGCACCATCACAACCGCTGATCCATTTGTTGTAATAAAAGTAAGCTTTGAGAATGAGATTGTGGTTGTTGACGACATGAAATTCATGCAAAACTGTGTACCGCATTTTCTTACATGCGTACACTACCACAACAAAAATGAGAATGGTCTAGGTCAGATGATAGGGATATTATCCGGGACGAATTGCGGATTATGCTCTTCAAAAATTCAAAACTTTGAAAGGCTTGTTTTGAAAAAAAAAGCCACGCTCTGTTTGCTCTATATTGAAATGAAAGAAATGTTGTGATTGCTTCAAAACAAATTTCTAAATTCCTTTTGATTTTCATTGTTGTTCTGCTATAGCAATCTTCAAAATGTAAGCTTATTAAATAATTTTATAAAAAATTTGGTTTTTTTTCTTCAAAAAATTTTCACCTACCACGATAAATACTAAAAACATTGGTAATGAAAAAATAAGCACTTTTTGTTAATGTAGAGTAGAAAATTAAATTGTTTAAGAGTTTTGAATAGTAACATTCCATCCGAAAAGGTACAGTACACAACACACACGATGAATGGTTTGAAAATTACTAACATTGGAAATTGAAGTACTATATATATAATATATATATATATATATATATATGAGTTATATTAATATATATATTATATATATATTATAATATATAAATATAATATAATATATATATATATATATAATATATATATATATATAATATATATATATAATATAATTATATATATATATATAATATAATATATAATATATATATATAAATATAATATATATTATATATATATATATATATAATCAATTTAAAGACGAAAATATTTGTGTAAGTAAGGTATAAATAATTTTACTGAACAACACTAATACTTTACAAAAATTAACCTATACTTGAGTATCCATCGAAATGACTGATTACAATACCATGGTATTGGCTGCATAACTAGTTAATTTTTTAGAAGCTTAGAAATATAGAACAAAAGAAGCCACATGGACTCTATTGAGACGTCGCAGTCACCCACCAACCAAACAGCTCTCATGCCAATTCCACAAAGCACCCTAGGGCTTGTCAATTCCACATTACAAATCACCAATTTGGCTTAGTCAAAAAAAATGATATACGATACCCAAACCATCCACACACCTTAATAACTAAGTTATGGTCACACACATGCATATGACATTAATAACTAATGTAACTAAAGAACCGAGCCCAATTTGGCGCTTCATCTAAACTAACTATATGCATACCTGCACCCATCCATATAGATATCTCAACCCTTGACTTTAAATGTTAAATAATCGAGTCATGATAGCACAACCTCCTGTGGCAAACCAATTCTCAAAATTTAACAACGTCCTATGCTGGAAAGATGCTTTCTTTTATATCAATGAACTGCATCCTTTCTTCTTAATGTCTTCATATGCCCCCTGGGGTCCCTGCTAGTCTCGTGCCTTCTACTATGAAAATTTATTGGTCTCCGTATTATCCATAGATGTAAAAATTGAAGACTGTACATTGTCCCCTCTGAGAATCGCCTTTCTACAGAAAAAAATCCTAACTCTTTCAGCCTATCCTCATACCTTACCCTCAAACCCAGGAAATCATCCTTGTTGCTTTACGTTGCGCCCTCTCACATATCTAAGTCTTTCTTTAGATAAGGGTTCCCAAACATTGTGCACATACTTTATTCATTGGCCTAACAATCGCTATTATACAGTTTACTTTATAACTTCCTTGCTCTTGTACAATATACTTTCATTTTTATATAATCTTCATATATGATATAATATTAATTATATATATATATATATATATTATATATTATATAATTATATTATATATAATATATATTATATATATATTGGTAATTGTTACCCAGAGGTTGTCACACCCCGATTTTTATGAAAATCACAGGATATTACTCTAAAAAAAATAATATAAGAATATGGAAAACGAAAAATCGTCGGTCTCCTTAGGAAAAAAGTTACAGCCTCTCAAGTTGTAGAAAGTAGCATAGGATTTTTATTAAAAAATTTCAAACAACTAATTTTTTGAAAACCAGCCCAATAGAGATAGGGGTAGATAATATTGAGGAACAGTGAATCAAAAATTGGCAGTCTTTTTAGGAAAAAAGTACAGCCTCTGAAAATGTTTAAAATTGTCCGCATAGACGTTTCTAAATAAAAATAGTGGGCCTCGTGCTCGTTTAGGGCCATCCTAGTTAGGTTATGATAAGATTTGTTAATCCTACATAGATTTTCTCTGTGTATACCTACAAAACCTTATCATAAACCTTGACTTAGAGGCCTGAATGAACAGACCTAACCCTGGATCGACTCATTGTAAAAGTCTATGGGAATTTTTTTAACAACTTTGACAGGCTGTAACTTTTTTCCTAAAGAGGCCGACAATTTTGTTTTCACTATTCTCATTATTATTTTTAGAGTATGTCCTGTTTTTCATAAAAATCGGGTGACAACCCTCTGGGTAACAATTACCATATATTATATATATATAAAATATATCTTATATATATATATATATATTTATTATATATATAATTATAATAATATATATATATATATATTATTGCATCTTCACATGGCAATAGTCCTCACATTTAGTTTTTAAAATAAAATTAACTATATATACCTTTTATTTAGAGTCAAGGGAGTTATCGTCGTTCAATAATTTAATTATCAAAAAATAATATATTATAAGTGATAATAGCTACGATAATATGAAATAGGCCTACATTTCATTATTCTTCATCTCTACATGAATAAAATAAAGGCAAAAAATTATTTTCATAGTATTATTTTTTATATTTTTTTAAAAATTAACTTAAATATATGAAAAATCAACAAATAAACTTCAAGTAGTTTTTTAAATCATTTTTATATTTAAATGTAATTAAAATTTTAATACTGTAATAATAATTACAAGTGTTAAGAACTCCATAATTTTAACCCCAGAACATTTCTAATATTTATCAGATATTATATTTTTCTTATTATGCAGTCCCTACACGTTCACATTCATCGAAACTTTTAGTATGAAATTATCTAAAATAGTAATAAAAAAAAAAAAAAGATACATTTTTCCACAAATTTTAACATAAAAGAATTTTTTATTTTCAATTTAGCAATATGGAAAGAATTAATAGAAAAAAATATATAACTATCTATTATATATATATATATATATATATAATATATTAATATATATATATAATAAACCTGTATATATATATAATATTATATATTATATATATATTAAATATATATCTCTATATATATATATATATTATCTATATATATATATATATAATATATATAATATAATTCAGAAAGCCTACCTTGCAAATATTAAAATCCTCTACTTCATATCTCTGACTGACAAGCAATGTTGGTTTCCATCATTTGTAATCCTCCAATGACCAATAAATGAGGTTTAAAGGGCACCTGAATTGCTAAAAGTTTCATTCAGGTAATAAATGCTGTTCAGAATCTTGTGACCTCAGATGCAAGGAAATGGACGCGGTAAACGACCGTCTACAATTTCTCCCAAGCAGAGCGGTTGTTGAATCTGGTGAACGGATTTTTGTGTAGGCTTATTCGCATTTTGTGGCAGATGGGTAAATGTAGAGATGGAGATTCCAGCAGTTGCCTTGCTGGTTCAGATGAAGCTTGAACGTCTTCTGTAAGTCATTTAGAGTTAATATAAATCCACTAGTGTCCTTTATACATGCATTAAAATCTTGTTTTAAATATTTATAAAATAAAATTTGCCTCCATAATAGGAAGCGTCATTAAAATATGTCACGTTTAAAATAAATTTAATATCCATATATCCATACATACAATGGATATGCAGCAAATGTTTACATGATGCGTCAATCAAGAATTGCCAACCGCGGAGACGAGCACTAATCGTCTTAAGAAAGTTTGGCGGATTTGTTACGTCATAGAAAGGAAAAGGGGACCTTAGTTTTACAAAGCCGAAAGTCGATAGTACACTAACCATTTAAATGATACTCGATGCACCATTTTTTTTTCTCTCTAAAAAGCTTTAGATTATAACATTTTCCCTACACTGACAATAAAAGCAATTTTATGTAAACAAAATCGATATCTTATATTTAATTAGACAGAATACTGATAAGGTAGGGTGGAATTTGGGGGTGTAAGAAGAACCCCAAAACTTCAGACAGTTTCAAAAATACTCTTACCAAGTTATATACATAAATTCGGCGGTAATCTTTTAGAATGTTTTGTAACATTCAATTCGATGGGAAATATTGGGTTTTTAAACAATATTACGATGAGGGCGAGAAAAGGTGAGAATAAAAGCTTTCGCGATGATGTATCTTCGCCTTTTAGCGAACTAAGAGAACAACCTAAAAGAAATTTCATTGCATCGCGAGAGCTTTCTTCCGAGCCCTAGCTCTCTACAATGAGGTTCCAGAAAATTAATACTACCATAAGGTAAATAAGAAATTTACCGTCACCGCAAAAGATAAATTGGCATTGGGTACCAAAGAGAGTTCCCAGGCGAGAAATTACTTTCTTTATTCTCGGACCCTTGTTGGAAATTTGATCTAGTTCAAGTTCACATTCCCTTTCGAAGTTTTTTTGCAAATTGTTTGACTTGTGTGATTACCTTAAGAAATGCAGACCTGAAGCCGTTGTACGAGTGTAAACCAACCAATCAAGCAATTAACGAAAGTTCCAACATTAAGGAAAAGTATTAGTATTAATGCATAGAGATTAGAGTTGAATGAGGACAGGGGCCAATTCAGAAGAACACTCCCTGAGAACACGGAACACGGTGGAAAATGCTATTTGGGTTACTATCCTTACTATGAGCATAGATCTAAAGATCTTATGCACTTGATCATATGTAAGCCAACGTAGAGACATATGACACTTAAGAGGAGAAGGAATATGAGTAGGGATGCCAGAGCAGTCTAGGGTGGAATAAGATGTTAAAGAGAGGCCAAAGAAATTAGCCTTTGAAAAAAGGAGTGTTAGCTACAGATCTGTCAGAGCGAATAAGGGGAGGAGAGAATGGTTCGCAGGAGATATTAGAGATGTTTCTGGCAAGAGGCCAAAATATTTATCAGAAAACAGAATGGTAATATGTTAAGGCTAATAAAAAAAATAAAATGACGCAGGAATAAATATTAAATACCTAAATTGTAAAGACTGTATTCAGCAGTTAATCATTAACATCAAGCGCAAAATAATATATAGTACTACTGTATATTCAGGAATTAAACTATGGTTGCTTTAAAACCAGTCAGCATTAAACTTTATTGTGAAAGAACTGCCAGTTTTGTGCAAATAAGTCTTTTAAAATTTTAGGAGCGGTATTAAGAAGACAGGCTTGAATGTTATACTCCATAATAAATAGTTCTCGACTTTAGTTTTAATGTTCAATAACGTTGAAAATCCCTGCTAACAAAGATAAAAACTTGGGAACATTGAAATATTACACACACACACACACCTTCCTGACACAAATACAAAGTACAATTACAATACAGTATGCAATGGCAGTATCAATAATATATATTTATACTATGATCTATGATACAATATACACAAAGGCAAATACAATTTTCAATAATTCAAGAAAAGAAGAATTTTAGAAAACAATATTCAAGACTTCTTTAAGAAACTATCAGGTGTAGTTGTCTGTATATTACTCAGAGAAGCAAAACACATATAAATATAATTCATTACAATTAAATAAAAGTATACTATGAACTAAAGAAACCAAAGGAAGATGGAAGCAAAACTTGTGGGCTCTATTACTGCTTAAGATTATCACTAAAAAAAAAATATAAAAAAAAAAAAAAATAATTCTGAAATATAACGAGTTACATAGTATAAGGAGATGTATAAAAAGTTAATGGAAATCAAATACCACACACTGAGGAAAGAAATATTAGTATATTATATTATTATATATATTTCTATACTCACTAAAATCATCAAATACCTTTAATATATTCTTATTATTTGAATTATAACTATGATATTATTTTTTACCTAAACTTTTATATTCTTAGTAATAACATTGATTTTATAGGTAGTAGCGATTTAAATCGTATTATATGGTTAATTGTCATATCGATTATAAGGTGTTAGCTATCGCTGTGAGTAAGATTGTCTGAAAATGTTCTTACTTTTTGTACAAAATCCTAACGTAATATACTATACTAAACTATGTTGAGTTATATATATATTATGAAAATCGCTCACAAGTAGAAATATTGTCTAAGGATACCAGGTAAACTATTTCATAACAATATAAAAATAATAAAAATAACGTGTAATAATAATAATATTTTAGGAAAATTTCATTTAAATATTTTTTTTCCTAAAATGTACAGATATATTGTAAATTATATATATATACATTGGAGAATGTATTAGAATATTCCCTAATATTGTTATCTGTAATCTGCGTATTATGTGATTCGATATGAATATACGGTCTTCAACTGTATTTATTCATAATAGATGACTACTAAATTAATATTATATAGAAATATATATTTATGATATAAGTATATAATGACACCTAACATTCTTTGCTGAGAGACTACTATTTATTAGTAGTCATGCTTGTAGTCTTATTTCGAAGTATTTCTGACGTGTATTAATAAAATCCAGTGGACATTAGGAGTGAATAATTACCTGTCTCAATACCAAGAGCACAAAATAATCGTTAACGATCTGTTATATAGCACGGCATAGATCAGCACTTTACTTTCAATACATGTACACCAACAAAGTCACCTTCCCACCTACCACGAAGAGCCATGTATACCTCTTGAAGCCTGCTAAAAACATGCAATCATTGTTCCCATACTTCACTGAGACACACAACATACTGTGCCCTCCTAACTACCAGGAACATACCGTAAATTTTAAAAACCTATCACACTATTAGCCAGCGCGGATCTACCTCTGCGAAAACTTGTTCATTGAAAGCACGTTCTCTCTCACTACGCGTCCTAACGCTAAGTGGCTCACCTCCACGGTAACACTGAAAGAATGACAACCAGTGTGGAATTTACTAAAGACCGGAGTATGTAATAATAAAAATGGGATATTATTAGAGTAGTGAGAGCTTTTCTTCATGTGAGAGAGAGTGTGAACACCTTGTGCGTAATATCCCGTTATACCCCCCCCCCGTGTTTTTGTCAATTCCTCGCAAGATCGAGTGTGAGAAATACGATGTCGTTAAATTTGATAATATATACAAATCCAAATTAAATCATCAAATAGTTATGTTTTCATGTCACCTTTAATGGAAGAAGGCGAGAAGACCCAATCCAACCCAATATATCTCCTCCTACATAGATTTGGGACAAAAATAAACATATTTATTTTCAGACTATATGACTGTACTCATATTTTATCATAATATGTTGTATCATTTTAAATAAAAGATGTGTGAGGAGTTATTAAATTATAGGGAAGGTATAATGTGGGAATTTATAATACGAATTAGTAGTGTGAAGTTTTCTACACATAACTATAATACAAATAATAATATTAATAATATTCACTTTTTATTATTAGTTTTTTTCCATAAAATTATATTATATAAAAAAAATAAGAATATATAAAATAATGAAAATATAAATAAATAAAATAGATGAAAAAATAAAATAAAATATATAAAATGTAAAACTAGAATAAAGAAAAGAAAAATAATATTAAGTAAGTAAAAATAATAAGATAAAGACTGATATTATATACCATAAACATATTCTAGGAAATATTGTAAGAAAGCTGCCAGTATAGTACAAATATATAGACATATACACATCAGAGAATAGGATCGGCACATAAAAAAGTTCAATTATGAACTACAAAATTCCTGTAATGAAGGAAAGCACACAACCAAATAAATAATATACATGTTATGCGCACAAAAATAGAAAAGCGCACTCAGATAATAAATCATTTGAAAAGGTAGAAATGAAATAGTGCACAGAAAAATTTAAAGAATAGTGTGATACGATATATTACTATCGAGAGTATAGATATAATAGAAAATGATAAGGACAATTTATAAGATTATAAATCAATATGTGCATCAAAATACTTATAGAACGTCAAACGAAAAAAAGAGCAATAAGCAAAACAGCACTGCTCTTTGCACTCGAGTTGTGCATGGGGCGCGAGAGGTGGGGTGCGTTGCTCTATGATACCTTTTTTTTTAATTCAAGTGTTATCCCGTTGTTATCAATACTTTTTGTACACATTCTATGATTTTATTGTTTTAGATGTCGGTGTCGACTACCCTTGTTTTTCGCGTATTTAAGTGGTTCTCCTACAGTGCTCCCTATGTCTTTTTTAAAGGATATCTATCCTCATAAAAGCCGTTATGGAAAAGACTAGTAATATATTCATTATAATATTGTCCTTGGCGTTGAGTGTTTCCTGTCATAAATGAGTATGAGTTTTCTTTTGATTTTGCTTGACACATAGTTTATTGGAGAGAGCGAATGCTGGCGAGAAGCATCAAAATTCTTACTGATGTTTCTTCTCCGTCCTTGCTCTCCTAAGTATTGCATAGCATGTCATCACATTTCTGTATTAAGTACTAGTCGTCCTGCCAGAGAACGTATTCCCTTAAACTTCTCGTTAACTGAGAGTGTTCCCCGAGGTTTCCTCGTGTCTACTTTTTAACTCTTTGTGAGTTGTGTCTAAAATGACTATTATACTTCTGCTTCGTTATTCTTATATATTATTAAGAACGGCGACCATTTTAGTGTACTGCCTTCCACAATCATGTATGGGTATATGTAAATACTGATAGCAGGTCAAGCTCACTCCAGTCCCTCTAAACCATTTCTCTACTTGTTTTTTTCTGTTTTCAGTACTTGTTACATGTTATTATTTTATTGGAGTTTGCTGAAGCATCATCTCAGCCTTAGAAGCAAGTTCTCCCTGATTGTCACTATAGTAGCGCGAGACGTCCATGTTTCTAATTATCTAACAGATTCAGTTAAACTATATCCTTTATAGTGTCATATATCTCCCTGAGTCCTAGTTGGTCCTGCAAAGCTATAATAAATTCGTTTTAAAACATAATAATTAACCTGTGAACTATTTAAGAGAGAGTGATTGTTAATTTTCTCTATTAGAGACTATTTAGAGTGATTATATTAAACACTGTTATAAGTTAGATAAAATTTATTATATGTATCATGGGTAACTCAATAGCGTAAATAAGTGGTCACTTTACTCCTGAACTAAACTTCAAAAATGTTATAAAGCTGAGTATTAGTATCACACAGTGAGTAGTATCTGTTGAGGACTCATGCGAGACTAGAGGTGAATATATGATGAATAGATGATTCCCTGCGATTTGTGAGTATTATTGATATAATTATTCAAATCCAAGAAAAGTAGTCCAACACTTGTTCGAGAGAGTATTGCAATTAGTATCTGAGTGAAATTATGTTGATAGGATTTAGAGAGAGAAAGTAAGGAGTATTTGAGTTGAGGAAGGAGGGAAGTGTTAGGAAAAAAGTATTGTAGGATGGTCGAGGAAGGAGGGAGCAGCGTAGATATATAGGGGTAACAAGAGGAAAAGTTAGAATTCACCTTAAGGCAGTAGAATAATGAGAGGGAAATGATAAAGTAAGGGGTTAGATATAATAAGGTCTGCAGATGAATCATATATGATGATTGTTAGAAACTAGTAAAATATAATGATTTAAGATAGAGGAATCTATCGAGAAAGTCAGTATATCAGTTACTTTGACCTGCAGTAACAGTCGATGTCTTCCAGATGGGGAGATAGAGATCAAGAGTGCACAATTAGGTTATAAATGTATGAAGTTTTCAAAGGGAAGACGGGTAATCAAATGCTATAATTAGGATGAACTCTATAGATACGATATTGAAACTAGATATGAGACTTTTAAACTTAAGAATAAAAATAGAAACGGTAATTGAGAGTATTGATATATTTCATATACAGGTGCCAGATTGAAGTTGAATAATCTAGGGATAGGAATATAGATGTAAGATGAAGATTGGAGCAATCTAAACAAATGTTATTGAATGTTATACACGAGGTGATATTGTGTACTATATATTGATGGAGTATCAAAATGTAGTATAGGGCTAATTAAGAGGTCAGCTAAAGACTTAATTAATAGCAGAATTATGGAGATTGATTCAGATATAAAGATTAAGAAAGCTAGTTAGAGGAGATAAAGAAGGTGATTGTAATTATTCATTGGTAATTTAACACATAGGGTTAGTGCAGAGGTAGGAATGGGAGGATAGTAGGGCTGTTAGGTGAGTAAAATAGAAATAAGGTAAGGAAAATTATAATGTTTTTCAGAAAAATATTAGGGTTTATTAGGAGAGATTGGTGGAGAGAATTATCTTGGAGAGATTAAATGAATCTATGTTATGAGCAGAGATGGAGTTCACTATATTAGAGTATCGAACACATCGTCTGTTCGAGTACAAATATATTCTCAGAACAAAAAAAAAGTTAACTTTGAGTAGACTTGTTTACGACGCTTAGTTTAATCAAAAACGCTAGACACATACATTGCCTTGGTGTTGGTGAACCAACGTTATGTAACTTCGCGATATCAAAAAAAGTTTATCTTAAAATTGTAAAACTTGAGTTTATAAATCTGTGGTGGCTGAAGAGTGTGCAGGAGTTGATAAAACGTTTCTAAAACGAGATAGTTCATCCATTTACTATGGTTTTTAATCTTGGATGAATAAAAGATAGGTGATGATTGATTGACTAAAGCAAATAACATGATAAGTATGCATTGCATTTCGAGAGTTTATCAAGATTTATTACTAACCTAATGCTCATACAAGGCCTTTACAGAAATAAAAAAGATGAGCCTGAGTTAGTTATATCCATAACATGAGAATCTTAGACAATGATTTGCATAGACTGAGGCATGGGCTTAATGAAGAATTAAATAGGAGACATGCCTTAATTACGTATCGAATACATGAGAATTATTCACAGAGGGAGAATAGCTTCATCTTTATGCAAATATAATAGCATGAGTGTTTTATTATCATGTAGATGTATAAGTTTATGTAAGGTATGAGATGAGTCGCAAGCTATTCTTCACATCTTAGAAAGTAGAAACAGGTCTAATATCACACAAGCGTAATTAACTAGACTGACTTAAATTAAATCATGATATTGAATTCGAGTGTGGGGTAGATATTCCTTATATACATATCGTAAATGTGCAGATATATCCTTTGGAATCATCACAGAGGCGCGAGAGACATTTAGATAATCCTGCACAAATATTTACGCTGGTTGCACAGTCCAGCTCGACCATAATTTTTTTAATGTCGGATCTATTCCCAGTTTCTAAGGAAAAATAATCACAACGGAGGCTTGTTAGAATGAGGGATCCAAAGGCATATACAAGTGAATCCAAATGCGAATAAAAAAGCTGCTCGAATTCTTTATGATAGAATTTAGATCACTGACGACTACTGACATGATTTGTGTATTAGCTCTACTTCGATATTGTTTACATGAATATGGACCAAAATGGAGTACGGGTTCTGGTGACATCTCCATTATACAGTCTTTGAATTAAGGTAGTATATCTATGTATAGCGTTGCATACGTACAGCAGGAATATATTCCGGTGTCATAGTGTCCAAGAAACCCCAGCGAGAGGAGCGTAATGAACAAACAAGTTTACTATATTTAACATCATTTACCAGAACTAATGATGCATGAGTAAGAATATGGTGATGAGTTAGAGATTTGCAGAGAAGTGTTATAAAGGATTTTCACGCTGGAAACGAACCACTTGTATTCTATATTAGCAGTTATACACATTATGACAATGTGATAACCTCCTGGAACCCAAATTGAGCAAAGGTATTAATAAGGAAAAGATCATAGTATTGGTTTCTGCGTAAAAGGGCGATTATTATAGAGTTCCAAAATCACTTGTTAATATACTGACGACCGAGCCCTTAGTATAACTCTGACCTGGGATACCACAGATAGTTTAAAAGCGCACGCAAATAACGAGTGCGTGTATTTATTCATGTGTTGGTATCACTTCTAATAACAATCATTTTATTATCAATACTCTCATCTCTGCGAGAGATTGATAAAATTTTAAAACTATAAAACCCGAATAATGAGATTGGTCGGACCCGAGCCGAAACCTTTTGGAGAGAAACGAATCAGAGATTATACAAGAGAAAAATTAGAGGTAAAATCGCGGCCAAGATGATGTGTATAAAGTATTAAAAACGGTGTAGTCTAGTATAAGGGAAAAGAATTTAATGGCAAAAATTATAGGAACACAAATAGAATAATCACTTAATCCAGTCTTCAATAAGAAAGCACAAGCGTATATGAGAAAGAAATAAAGTAGGCCGAGCACGTAAGAGTGTTGATATTCTATAGGTTCTTATGTGAATCCCTGAAAATGGAAGAGGTCTTATGTTAGCTTTTGAACACTAGTAGTATTTAAAAGTAAGGAAAGGAAACAAGTTCTCTGGTCCAAATTGAAATAATTGATATGAATTTATGTTAACGTTACTATGTATAGAGGGTAAGATGTCGGGTCAACAATATTATTCAATAGCTTATGTTGTGCTATTCAGTGTTTACTAGAGGATAAAGATTAGTATAAATAGTTACAGAGACTAATAGTTCTTGTATATGCATGTAACAAATAAGATTTACTAGAATGTTGAATTTGATGTAAAGAGATAATTAAACGTTTGATTAGAATCAATATTGTAATCCAAGTAAAGCTGCAGGCTCTGATGGTGTGTGTATATGGTAGAATTCTGAGAAGAGGGTAGTTTAATAAGTTCACATTTGACAAAGCACTGTTAATTTTTGATTTATTTAAAGCGATAATCTATTATATTTGTGAGTAGTACATATGACTAGGAAAACAGCATATGTTGTATTTGTATAGTAATAAGTAATAAAGTAGTAATAGTAAAGATATTAATGGGAAAATTTAATTTAAGGTACAATTAGTCATTAAACATCTCTGGTTGTAAAGGTTATATAAAATTAAAGTTTAACTGAAGGTCATATATATAAAGAATATATGTAGAAGTATAAACATAGTGAGTATTGTTATATGACTACACCCTAATGACATGGAGTTTCTAAGAAAGGGATTAAGTCATTTCAGATGGACAAAATCCTTTAGAATTTGATAAGGAAAATATGATCTATTGGAGACCTGCATTTGAAACCGCGGAGATCTCTAGTTATGATATATAGATTGTAATAATAAATTTAGATCTTATCATAGAAAAAGTCTTTTTGTATCTCAATGGTTCCCCACACATAATGCTGAGTATGTAATAACGTACTTCGGGCAATGTGGTTAGGTGGAGTTCGTATCTATTTGTTGGTTGTTACCATAATTAATAGTGGGCGTTGCAGATATATAGACTTAAATCGAGTTTTTGGAGCGAGAATTAAAAATAGTGAACTTTCAATACAGAGACAGAGAAGAGTCAAATATAATTGGGAAAAGAAGTTGAGGAGTGGAAGGGAGAGGTGGTGGCACGAACAGGAGGAGTCTTCGAGAGAATACATGGCTTTGGGGCCTAAAATATATAGACTAGCCATACAATTATAATACTCTTTTACTAATGATTTATGACTAGTGGTACTTATAAAATCGTCTAATGTTTATTGTCTTTAAACTCTGTGTATGATGATTAGCTTAAGATGAGAGCACTTATACATTATCAGTTAGGTAATAATAAGTGGAAGGAATTCAATATAGATTCAAAATGACTGATAAATCATTCTTTGGGAGTGGGAAGAATAATGGTGAGCTAAAATATGAATTTATTAATAGTAAAAAATTGTTAAGGTTCTTCAACCTAGGTTACTCAAATGAAGAAGTTTTTAACTACGATATGAATGGAGTGGCTTGAGTCGTGTGGAACAAGGAATAAATGAATTTAGTGTGATTATAAAGCAATGATAATTTATGAAAGTAGCTAGATCAATATTAGGATTATGAAGTCTAGTAAATAAGCTATAATAAAGGATGCTGGGCACTAATAAAATCGCAATGTTGTTTACAAGAGCAAGAAGTAATAAGTAAACTGTATAATAATCTAATGTCTTTAATGTATTTAGTACTATCACCAGTATAGAGTATTGCTAACTAAGTTATGAGCCTCCATATACTAATTAATATATTATAAAGAAAGACCCTTAAGATAATGTTACTAAGAAGAGTGAGTCAAACACATAAGAGCAACAAGGATGATGTTCTGGTTTGAAAGGGTCAAAGAGCTTAAATGAGGAGTGGGTGACAAAGTATAAATAATTTATATTTAAATTAAAGCGGACTTCTCAGAGGGGACATGATACAAATCTAATTCAAAAAATATTTAATCTATTCGATTTGTGGACTCTCATAAAATATGATAGTAGTATCAGCATGGAACAGGTGACGCAGGGTTGACAATAAAATAAAAATAAGAAGAAAGCTAAATGACACCATCTTGATGATATAGAAACATGCAGTTCAGTAATGGGTTGTTAAGATTTGGAAATAGTCTTCCCATTAGGAGTTTGTTGAGTGTTGACTTCGACTTGCAACATTTAAGAAACCGGTTAGATCGTTTTGGATGGGTTGGTATCTATAATAATTGACGAAGCAATATGGCGGGTTTTTTAGTTATGATGCAGTTAGTGTTAAGGTGGCAATGTGTACCTAATTATGTTATTGGGTATGAATCTGATGATTTTAGTACTAATTTATCATTATCATTAGTGTTATTACTAATATCATTTTCAACCTATAAATTACAGGTTGAAAAATCCTAAGGATGCTTTTTGTAATTTGCATGAGCATGTGGTTGGGTAGCTGGGTTGACTGCGCGGCATTTCTCGATAGTCCATGTTGGCTTGATTACTGTACGTCTATTTCCTAAGTGGGTCCTATTATGTCTCATAATGATATTTATATATTTATTTAATACTGTATAAAGCCGACCGCATCACTTTTATCAGGTAGCTCATTTTCCTGTTCTAAAAAAAAATTTTACAGCTCAGATAATTTAAAATTGTAGTTGCTAGCCCCCCGCGTTCACATTATGACATACACATCGGATTGTCCGCGCTATGTTTTGTAATTACTGTGACGTCATTGAATAATTATTATCGATATATATTATAGTTAAATTATAATTTAGTATAGTATATATATATATATAGTATATATATATATAGTATTTTATTGTATTATATATTATTAGGTATATATTATTTATTTTTGTTGGCCATAGGGGTCTCGAGCAAGACGGGGAACAGAAGGGGGGGGACGTTTTTCCATCCCCATTATGGGGAGGGGCGGAGTACCCCCCGGTTACAAAAAGCAAAGAGCGGGGGTGGAGACCTCTCCCCGGAGGGGTGGGAATAGATCCCTAGCCCTGTCTTTCCCGAAGCCGAGTAGACGCCTGACTCCTTCCATCGGGCGGTCTAAGTCCCTTGGGTGTACACCATTAGTTTAAAAAAGAATATATAATGTTTTTATACTAAAGCGTACCCCAAGGGTAGACCACCCGATGGCAGGAGTCGGTCTCTCGGCCTTCCGGGGAGACAGGGTAGGCTATTTCCCCCCCCCTCCGGGAGGGTCTCCGGTAACCCCGTCGCTTTGGATTTGGGTGTCTGCGGGGGTTCGCTGCCGCCCTCCCCTAGCTGGTATGAAAACATCCCTCCTTTCTGTTCCCCGTCGGCTCGAGCCTCCCCTACAGCCTGAATTATATATATATTTTAATATATTAGTATTCGATAAATATTATTCATGACCTCACAGTATATTTCGTACACAGTATATATATTTCTGACTATGAATCGTAACGCGTGAATCACTAAACGTGTTGACGTCACGCTGGAGATTGCATTATAAATTCTACTTGACGGGGTATGGTACATAATAAATAGTAATTGCCATATTATAATTTATATATATATATTATTATATATTATTAAATATTATATATATATATATTTTTATATATTTATATATATATGTTTATAGTAGTATATATTTATATATCTTAGGGGGTCATAGGCATAGGTAATTGACTGTCCTACAGTATTACCCTATCATATCACTATTATATATTTTTTTTTATATATTAGTATAGAACATATTATAGTATATAATTTATTATATATATATATATATATATATTATAATAATTATATATATATAATATTATATATAATATATATATATATATATATATTTTATTATTATTTTTTTATATAATTGTTTAGTGGCGGGGTATACCTATATGGACATACGTACGTTATCGTAAAAGTTTACGTTTACGTAGATCGATTTATAATATGGCGTAGGCCTAAATTCTCTCTTCTCTTCTCTTTTCTCATTATCTTCTCTCTCTCTTCTCTCTCTATATATATATATATTAATATTTATTATATTTGTGTAATATATATATATATATATATTATTTTTATCATACTATTTATATATTTATTTAATATTATATATATATAGTAATATATTATATAATTATATATATATATATATACTATAATATATTTATAATATTATATATATAAATATATATAGGGTATATATATAGTAGTAATATAATATATATATTATATATAATATATATATATATATGTATTTATAGGAGTATATTATATATTTTTAGAGCATTATTTATTTTTTTGTAAGATATTTCTATTGTAAAATAAATAATTTATTTAACAAACCTTTTTATTTATTTAATTAACCTTTAAGTCCTAAGCGGTCACTTGTGACCGCTTTTTTGTGATTGATATTATTGGACAAAATTTATGGATTTTTGCGATTTTTTTTTTTTTATAAAATCTACTAAAGTATCGATTTATATCTATATAATATCTCATACTGCCCAAAATTGAGTCAATATTCTTTCAGGCATGGCGAGAAGTGGGTGTTGGAGGCTCTCTCTCAAAATTTGATTTTGTGCGTGAAATAGTAATTTTTATTCTTTATTTACTTATT
This sequence comes from Trachelipus rathkii, assembly GCA_015478945.1. Classification (NCBI taxonomy): domain Eukaryota; kingdom Metazoa; phylum Arthropoda; class Malacostraca; order Isopoda; family Trachelipodidae; genus Trachelipus; species Trachelipus rathkii. The sequence goes on from JABUQX010079937.1 coordinate 24,879, forward strand.
GTAAAAGTTTTTTTTACGTGTGTTTGTTCATATTGTTATGTAGGAAAAATGTGAAAAAAGAAATATGTATTCTTGTATATTTTCGTAAAAATAAACCAATCGCTGCTCAAACGTACTTGAAAATCATGCGGTCACCGGTGACCGCTTCGGACTACGAGGCTACTAGTTTTGCCAAACTCCAAAAAATTTGATTTTTTTTTTTTACATATTTTAAATTACGTTTATATATATATAGATATATTGTATATAAGATATTTAAAAAAAAATAGAAAAAAATAATATGAATATATATATATATATAAAACATATTTATTTATACTTTTATATATATATATATATATATAGATATATATATATATTATATATATATATTTGAAAATCATGCAGTCACGAGGCTTCTAGTTTAGCCAAAATAAAAAAAAATTGAATTTTTTTTTTAACCAGAAAATTATATATATATATTATAGTAATATATATATATTAATATATAGATATATATAATATATATTATAATTATATATATATAATATATATTATATATATATACTATATATAATGGATCCATAAAGATCATGCTCTTTTAGTAAAATTAAATCTTCAAAAACTTAATAAAAATTAAATTATTTCAATTTTAATAAATTATTTTAATTTGTTCTGCTTTTTAAATGTATTAAATGTTAACCTAAAAATCATTGTAATATTTCCCATTCAGCTCTTATTTTTCGAGTTAGTCACTCTCTATATACTGTCTATTATATATATACTATCATATATATATATATATATTATATATATAATATTATATATATTTATATATTATTATATAATATATATAATATATATATATGTATATGGACATATATTTACAGACAAGTGTGTTATTTATATAACATTTCCTGAATACGGTATAAATCTTTTGTGCTGGTTCACCAGTAAAGAATTGCAAGATAAATCTTTTTGCATAACTGGTTCCTGCGTTCCATGGGATTTGGCAGGTGTTTTGAAGGAGAAAGGGATTCTCTTTGCATCAACTGTGAGCCCAAATCGACTGAAAGGAATCACATTCAAGGATGAAAAAGATCCTGAAGAGAGAGGGAAGGGAAGCTGTGATGAGTTGGGTTGATAGAGTTAACTAGATGGTGTTCCCATACGTTGGTATGAATAACAAGTCGGTACAACCTAATTATCC
>JABUQX010079938.1:0-10000 GCA_015478945.1 Trachelipus rathkii
ACAGCAGAGAGATCAGGCGAGCCCGTAAGCCCCTTGGCCGTGAAATTTCCCGCTCGTGCCGCAGAGCGTTGTTACAGTTGGAGGGGATTTCTGGAGAGAGGTATCTTGTTTCGTTCTATTTAATTGATTCTTGACTCTGTATCTGGCTGCTGGAGGTATCTCAAAATGAGGGGTTTTATATGCGTATTATCAGCTTTCGACTTATGCTAAAATTTTGCTCGGCGCAAATCTTAGCATAAGTACGGAACATAAATTGAAAAGATGTTTACAAGTTAGAATGGAAGTGCTACATTACTGTCCTGGCGCGCTAAACACGGGAGGTGAGAAAGTATGTGATATGAGATATTATACAAGAAGATATAGAAATATATTAAAAGTGTAAAGTACTTTCAATGCAAGCATAGTTTAATTTGTCGACCGAACATAAGTAACAGCATACAAGGACATATGAGAGGGCAAGAAGGAAATAAGTATGACGATGAAATTTGCCAGAATATCGGAAATACGAGCATGTAACTGGTTACTATCGGAAGGATCAACAAATACAAGGTATTTGAATACATAGTAGAAAATAGCAAGTAATATATATATATACAAGAAATAAAAAGTGCATTTAAAATATCTTGTTTTGGTTATATATCGCGTTAGAATATAAACAAACATACAAACATTAAATGCATAATAAGTACAAAAATATTAAACATAATATTGATTGATATGAAACAAGTGAATTATTCACAAGTTAAATAGGCCACATTGATCGAACCATTAAATCCAAGGAAAGGTCAGTATAAGCCGTTTGCTAACGTAGTCCCATGATTTGACCAATGCGCACGTAGTTTCAAAGTTGTAGTTACGAAGAGAATACATTGCTTGAAACCATATGTAGAGACGAAAGTTGGCTTGAAGTTTAGGTTCTTTATTTTGAAAAATTTTTCCATACATAAAAGGGAGAGGTCACAGAACCATTTAGAATTCGAAAGGAATCCAACTAAGTTCGTAGGTGGAATTGCAAAAATGAAATTTCTGGCCCATAATCCAAACGTTAAAATGATGAAAGAAATCCATACGTAAAGGAAGTTACATATGTAGAGGCGAAGTTGCTTGAAATTAAGAGTCCTTTATTTGAAAAAATTTTCTTCATACATAAAGGGAGAGGTCACAGAACGATTTAGAATTCGAAAAGGAATCAAGTTCGTAGTGGAATCTAAAATGAGTTTCTGCTCATAATCCAAACTTGAATGATAAAAGAAATCCCTACCGTAAAGGAAGTTTGCTATGTCTGACAAGGAATCCTGGAACTGTGAGAGTTGTGAAAAGATGAAGACCGTAATCCAAAATTAATATGAAAATTGAAGTTCGTATTGATAATGTTCGTGTTGCTTGAGTCATTTTCTCCGAGTGTTCTGATTGGATTTTTGTTATTGTAGTTTTTTCTTTTTCTTCATTTTTGTGTTTTTTAGAAGGGCGTTTGATTGAAGTTCTGGGTGTTCTTCTCCGGGTTCCACCAATTATATAGGGAAGTGTCTTGCTAGATTGGTGGGCTGCTTTTATGAAGCCAAGCACCCCTATATAAGGAGGGATGGTAAATTGTCAAGAAAATCCAATATTTGAAATGATGTTTTATTCAGCATAGTAATAATATGAAGATAAGTATAAAAGTAAAAAGTTCCCTCTCTGTGAGAATACTCTTGCGCAAGGCGAGCCGTGTCCCTTCCGTGAAATTTCCCGCTCTTGCGGAGAGCGTTTTTAAGTTTGGGGGATTTCTGGAGAGAGTATCGTGAGTTATTTCTATTTTAATTTAATTCTGTCATGTAAGCTTAATAAATCTATCTCCAAAATGGACGGGGTTTATATAATAAATTTCACTTTTTACTTATGCTAAAATTTGCTCGCGCAAATCTTAGCATAGTACGAACATTTGTAAATTAAAAATGTTTACACATATATGGAGTGGGCTGACAGTATAGTATATATATATTATAATATATATATATATCATATATATAATATAAGTTATATATTAAGTATTATATATATATATATATATATATATATAGTATAGTATATATAGCTATAGTATATATAATATATATAGCTATAGTATATGGTGACAGTCAGGGTATCACAGTTGGGTATATTAAGTTCGGTTACCCTAGTATTGGGTTAGGTAGAATAGGTTTAGTTAGGGTGTACAAGACAGTCTTTGAAGGAAATGATCAGAGCTATGAGTAAGGAAATTTGCTTAAGTTAAACTTATTATTTAACATAAATGAAAAAATGTGTATGTGAAAAATATCGTGTCTTTGACAGGTTATTTATTTTGTTAATGTTAGAATTTCTTCGTAGTTCAGTAGGCTTAGATCTGTTAGGTTATATTAGCTTTGTTAGGAATGTTAAGTTTTGTCAGATATTACTATGTTACCTGTTAATGATATGTTAGAAACATAGGGTTAGGTTAAGGTTTGCTGGGTAATATTAGATTTTGTAGAGAACTTTGTTAATGTCCGCATTTATTCATAGTTCAAAATGTTGTTATCTTTGATAGGCAGACACACTTTGTTAATGATAGTATTAATTCATAGTTCAAAATGTTGGTACCTTTGATAGGTAGGACACTTTGTTAATGGTTTTGTTAGATATTACTACGATAGCTGCTGATGATATATTAGAAAAATTAGGGGTAGGTTAAGTTTTGTTGCGTAATGATAGATTAGGTTGAGAACTTATTCATAATATCAAGTATTAGTGTATTTGATAAGTTTTAGCACTTTGTTAATGTTAGCAATTATTCACAGTTTGGTATGTTAGATATATTGGTAATGTTCAGTTTTGGTAGGTTATGACCATTTAAGGTGTACACGTCAAGCTATTTGTTACGTTAGGAATGTATTTTATGTTGACAGTATTGATTTGTCGGAAATGTATTTTATGTTAACAAAACTGATTTGTTGGGTACTTAAGAGACATTGTTATACATTCATAGTTCCATATGTTAGATACGATATGTTATGTTAAGTTACGCTTTTAGTTTAGGTCAAGTCTTGTTATCTTATATGGATATATAATGACGCAGCCTTGTCCTTGAAAGTATTTTATTCATACTTAAAGTATATTAAGGTAATATATGTTACAATAATAATAGCTCAATATATACGAGCTATCATTTATTTAAACTGCAAATGAGACCTAGATGTTCTATGTCAAATCAGCACAATTTTTATTGCATTATTTTTTATGTGTAAATTAAGGAGATATATCTGACGTCTATTAGTAGTGCCATACTTTATTTATTATAATTTTTGAAATAAACTAATAGATTAAGACTAACCCAATGGGTAGTTGCCTACATACATACTATATTAATAAAATATATCTATTATATATATATATAATATACTCACTTATATATACAAGAAAATACAAATATTATATTTATTACCCAGATAAGTACCGATACATGTATCAATATATAATATTTTAAAAGCACGGTTATCTATAATACGTAGTTAATGTAATATACATTAACTTCTAAGAAAAATAATTTTATTATAATTATATGCAGAATATTATTAAGAAGTTATTTTAAACAATAATAGTATTATAAAGGAAAAAATATAGATAGCCTATATAATATATTTTTATTGATATTTATTCATCACGTGAGTGTATGTTCTTTTGTGTGCGCTAGGTTGGTGCGGTGTATTTAGGAGTGTGTGTGATTTAATGCTTTGTGAGTGTCTGCAGTCAAACTACAAAGCAAATGGGATTTAACTTAAGTATATAATATTTGAAAAGTTCCACACAACTATTATAGAAATGATGTTACGAATACAGAATTTTGTTTTACTTTTAATTAAAAAAATCAAGAAATTCATTGATTTGACGATTTTAAATTAGTCTATTGACACTGAGAGCCCTAATGTATGAAAATTTATTATACTTTAATTATTTTATATAAGAAAAATAACAGTATATATTATATATAATATAATATTAGTATATATATATATATAATCTATAAGTATAGATAAATAATAATAAAGAGAATTAGTTTACGTTGCGTAATGTAAGACTGCTTTACCAGTATACTCAATAAATATAGCGGAATAATAAACAATGCAGAAAAATACAGTAAATGTATAGATAAGAACAAGGTAATAGTTATATTGTTACTAATGCCAAAGTATTAGATACTTATTTTAATAAAACAATATTTTACAATATAAATATTATTAAATAATTAAAAATCAAATAATAAACTATTATTATATAGATATAATTAACATAATATATATATAATATAGTACATATATAATTATATATCTATATAAGATAGATAAGTACATATATTATATATAAAGTATATATATATATACTATATAATATATATCAATACTAAATTACACATTAAAGTATTATGCACGTCTCAATCTAATAGGAATTTTTAGATAAAGACTCGTTTAACTTGAAAGCATTCAAGTATCGGACGCTTTTCTCATTTATAATTATATCAATTACTTAAGGCTTGAAAAGTCATTTAACAGTGGTTTCGTGAGAGCATACACACACAAGTAAATTATCTATTTATTATGCAATAGTTATTAACAAAGGTTAAAATAATAAATTTATTACAAGGAGAGGGCAGAACTATCTTTCAAATTACTCTTTATCAATATAATGTATGAATTAGTACCAATGGGGCAACAGTAATTAAAGATTCAAAACGTAATTTTATGCATGAATTTAAAATTTAAAAAGTGAGCATTTTAGCAATATCGTTTGAAACCATGGTTTGTGTTATAGCAATAGTCAATATACATTGTTCGTATTAAAAAAACCAAGAGAATAAAAAAATAAGATTTAGAAGAGGTTAATGGGAGTAATAAAATGCTATGATGGTCTATAGTTATGAAAAAAAAACATAAAAAAAATATGCTAAAAAATACTTACAAAAAAGCAAAATAATATATGAATATAAGTAAGATAAAACATATTAATATTCGAATTGTGATTTTTTTGGATTTTGCATTTAAATATACTATGATTGTCCTTGATATTTTAATATCAAATCAGTTGATTTTTAAAATTAATTCTATTATTTTTTTTTTTTTTTTGATTTTTTTATACTCCAATGTGCATCTCTCAATTAAAAAACCTACTATGCAAAGGGGTCAAGTAAAACGGATTCCCAATATGTTAAATCTCTATGGAAGGGTCAAATTATAGTATTTTAGTAATTTAACCGATGTTCATATCTCTGTTCTGTTTCTTCTTGAGGCTTCCTTGGATTTTTAGTCTATTATAAGTTAATTAACTATACATAAAAGCAACTAGCAGCGAAGCAAAAGTCAAGGTTGTTCCGAAATTGGTTGGAACGATTAGCAATATGTATAGTTTCTCTAATGAGTAGTGTTCTGCTAATCGATAGAAAGTTTGAATAAATTTCTTAAATACATTAGTACTTTATATTTCCTAATTATATTTTTTCAGCAGATTGACAATATGTTAGATTCTCAAATACAGAAAGCTTGATAAAGGCTTTCTCCTAAGATTCTGAAACATCGTTCTTTTCTCATATGCAGACCTGAAAGATATTCGATTATCACACGCATGTTAATGAGTAAAAAAGAGTTAATTATCCAAAATATATGGATCCTATGCTAATTTTAGAATCCGAAGTAAAGATGCCAAATAAATAGGAACAATGGGTATGAGCAATGACTTTATTCCGAAAGACCAAGAAATAAGTAAAATAAGGTCATCCCTATGTACAATTTAATCTAATGAAGGGTAATGACAGATAGCATTATTAAAAATATTTTATCTTCTAATTATATTTTGTACTTGTCTTTACTTTACACCAGCCAGAATATGAATTAATAAAATTTTAATACTAAATTTTAATTGATTACTTGGGATGTTTAAGATATAGAAAAACCTATAATATGTCAGTATAATATATACGTTTTTTTCTGAATACCCGCTGGAGCAAAATAATTGTATCTTTTTGCTTCGCTTCTACTTACTATCTTCTTCTTACCTCATTCTCTATTTGTATTCACAATATCTTTCCTCCTTCTATTTGGGTATGCGGCTTTAACAAGATGACATAATATCTTATTTGATGAGAGTAGTACGAGGACAAACTGTACCCACATAAATCAAAATAAAGAGACGATAGAGTGTTGTTAAACTAAACAACCAAAAAGAGACAAAAAAAAAAAAAAAAAAATTGAAAGCCTATGAAAAGCCATTAACAGAAGATAAGAAATAAAACGAAACACGATAAAAAATAAAATAAAACAATAAAAAAAAAAAAAAAAAAAGGGTCAATACCGAGTACCGTGAGATGCGAGCTTTTATTATTTTTTAAAAAATAAAAAAAAAACATCAATTTTTTTTTTGATTATTTTTTTAAAAAAAAAAAAAAAAATTTAAAAAATAAAAAAAAAAAAAAATAGATATAAAAATTTAAAAAATTACAAAAATTAAAAAATAAAAAAAAAAAAAAAAAAAATGAGTAATAAAAAAATAATAAATAAAAAAAAAAAGGTGAATAAAAAAAGAAACAAAAATAAAATAAAATTTACACACATACTATACAGCTTTACAAACCGCTTTATTTTAAACCAGCACTCTTTCTTTCAATGCGTATGAGTGTATTGTATCCAACAAAGTTCCTTTTAGCAGAGATTTAAGCATTTTTTTAAAGTTTTTTCGTTGGTTCCTTTTTTTTCCTTTTAATAGTCAATTCTACATTTAGCAAAAATGGGTGGGTGTTGGAATTCCAAAGACAAAATCCGTTTTGAGTTTTTTATATTAAGACAGTTATTTAAGAAAAAAAATTATTATATGGTGAGTTCTTATTTTCTGGCAAGAGGTTTTCGATGTAAAAATTATTGTGATTTTTTATTATTTCAAAGGATTATTTAAATATAAGAGCGCTTTCCATAATGGGCCAACAACGTAGCCTAACCTAAGAATGTTCCCAATAAAAAAAAGAAAAAAAAAAACGAAACATTAAAAAATGTAAAATATTAGTCAAATTATGATTTTTTTTTTTTTTTATATATCATGCCCTCAGGTCTTTATAGTTAACTAAATATATGCTACACTTACATTCTAAGATATATAGAGGACTTTTTTAGCTCTTAGGAAGTTTTCTTGAGATAACAGCCATCCTGATCTCGTCAATTAGGCTGTTAGTGGTTAAGGTAAGATGTATATCTAATTTGCAGACCACAAACGTGAGACTATCGTGATTCGTGTGAATCACGGAAGGAGGCTTTCCAAATGAATGGTCACGGCAGGCGGTTCGATGGACGATTTCAGACTAAGATATTATCATTTTCTGTGCACGTTGAGCCTGATCTCACGTATGGTGACTATAACCTGACACTTTTGTATGCATCGTGAGATTATATACAGACACAACACGGCACAGTGTGTGAGCGAAGGTTACTTAAGGCTAATATCGTCTGTTCACATGAGAGTATGTATTATATCCGGCTGTCACACACCGGCATATCTTGGGAGGCCTATTGGGAGCTGGCACCATAGTTTGCGAGCCTGGGACAATTCGTATCATCGGATTGGAGACCGAACAAATGTCACACGTTCGAAATAAGACACTTTATAGGGTTTATTTAATACGCTCATTAGGTTGTGAAAAGTTAAAACCAATTAGTGTTTATTAAATATATAGATATATAATTGTTTCAATGGAAAACTACTACCCTCAGATAGATAGTCTTTACAGACAAACTAAAGAGCGAACCGCTCGTCTTGTATCTGAAATGACAGTCAGTGTCCAATGAAATATTATTAAATTTTTTTACAAAAATATGGGCATTAGCCTATGCCACACCATATTGAATTAATGTAATTTTTTTAGACTTTAAATAAGCCTAGATAAGCATTAGAGCAAGTGTTTAATATTAAGCATGTACAAATATGTCTTCAATTGCCAGAAGCCGAATAGTTGTATTATTTAGGCGGCAGTTCACTGTTCCATTACAGTTACCTTACGAAATAACAGCACAACTTTATTTTATTTGGTCCTAAATAAACAAGAAGACATATCTAAATTATCGAAAAAAGGATCTAAAGCAAAAAAAGTTTTAACTACTTTGAGGCATAAATAAACCCTAAATTTTATCTAATAACAATATTTATAAATTAAAAGAATAATTTTTTAGAATTATTTGTGCCCTTCTATGCACAAAGCAGTGTGTCTGCGAAAGTATATGACTAATTACATTCAACAATTAATATTATTGAATGTTTCTTTTTTTTTTTTCTTTATATATCCCAAGTGGCCCCATCCCTATATTTCTGAATGGAATCAAAAGCTTATATAAAATAAGGTAAAAATGAAAATGTAACTATGTATAATATGAAGTAATAGGTCTAAATATAAGTGGCAAAATTTAAATTGCTGTAAAGCTGCATGAAAATTCGCAAGTTCAAATTAGGCTTAAATTTAATTCTTGTTTGAGGTTAATTTTTTATTATAAGTCAGAATAGAGTATTCCTAATAATAATAAATATATAGTATAAAAAATTTAAATTTAATCCCTCAAATAGAATAACAAGCTGGTAAACACACTTGAAAAGTATGTGTATACTTAATTTTAGTAATCAAAGTTCTGTAAATATCTTCAAATGGGGTAATTAATTTTTTTTTCAATATATAAACTCATTATATTAATAACAAAGCTATTCAGTCATATACATAAATACTATATAGAAGGCACGGGAATTTATCAACAAATAACCCAAAAACACATACATCAGGCCTGTATAATTAGCTAATGCAATCCAACGTACTTTACAAAAATAAAAGAATCAACTAACAATCTAAACAAACTAAAACAGCAATACAGCGAATGAGGAGGCTAATTCAAACCTATAAATTAAGAGCAATAATAAGCAATAGGAGTACTTGTCAGAACTTTCTTAGGAAACTCCGACCACAGAATTTCAATTTTAATCAAAATAATTACAAGCTTCATCAATTTAATCTAATAACACATTTCTATTTGTTTAGGGAACACTTTTAACGGTTTTAATACTAGGAAGCTTATTAAAGAAATATTTTTCCAAAATTAATTTCAACAGAGGGAAGAGATTCTTCGTCGGCTTGCACTATAGGTGTGCATTCATAATTTGCATATTGCAAAAAAAGCAATAAAATAGTTAAAAAGGAAATAAATTATACCTTATTAGTCCAAATACGTTACAGGTCAACTTCAAATTTAGGCTACATACTCCAAGTATATAGCAATATGAATAAAAAGGTGAGAATATAATAAGATTCAAATAGCATAGAGAGAGAGAGAGAGAGAGAGAGAGAGACTCAAAGGAAACAATAGGAAAGGAAGATGGGAAAATAATAGATGCTTTAGAGAAAAATATTTCCTATGTAATCTGCCAATAAAGCAAGGAACAATTTTCATGTCCTATTTTCCCGCTTCCATGTTAGTACATTCTTTTGCTACTTAAAGAAAAATTCCAAAAGAAAAGAAAATACTTAAAAAATAAAAGAAAAAAAAAAATTAAATGATGGTAAGGTCGAGAAAGAACGTATCGTTGAAGAAAGAAAATTAAAGGGAAAATAATTAACGATCAGGAGACTTGAGTTGAGTACCTTGGAAGAGTGAGATGATGAACACTCACGGACGCTCATACCAACTTCTTCTTAAATACTTTTATGATTGTAAAAGACATTTCAGTAAAGCGATAAGAAGTGGAAATATAAAAAGAAAGAAAGAGAGAGAGAGAGAGAGAGAGAGAGAGAGAGAGAGAGAGAGAGAGAGAGAAGAGAGAGAGAGAGAGAGAGAGAGAGAGAGAGAGAGAGAAAAAAATGAAGAAAAAGAAAGAAAGAAAAAAAATAAAGAAAGAGAGAGAGAGAGAGAGAGAGAGAGAGAGAGAGAGAGAGAGAGAGAGAAAAGAGAGAGAGAGAGAGAGAGAGAGAGAGAGAGAGAGAGAGAGAGAG
>JABUQX010079938.1:27500-29690 GCA_015478945.1 Trachelipus rathkii
AACACAGACTGAGATGAAATGAGAACACGCGAGAAACAAACATGAAATTCAGATCTCGTACTCACATGTCAGAGCTTGTACGCTTGCTTGGCTTAAACCGTTTTTTTGATCGCAGACCTGTGATTATTATTATTATTATTATTATTATTATTATTATTATTATTATTATTATTATTATTCATTATTTTTATTTATTATTATTATTATTATTATTATTATTATTGTTGGATTGTTATTGTTATTGTTATTGTTATTTTGTTATAGTTATTGTTTTGTTGTTGTTACTTTTTATTACTATTTACTATTATAATAGTTATTATTATTATATTATTATATTATTATTCATTATATTATATATTATTATTATTATCTATTATTATTATTATTATTATTATTGTTATTGTTATTGTTATTGTTATTATTATTATTATTATTATTATTATTATTATTATTATTATTATTATTATTATTATTATTATTATTATTATTATTATTATTATTATTATTATTATTATATTATTATTATTATTATTATTATTTATTTATTATTTATTATATTTATATTATGATTTATTATTAATATTATTATTAATTATATTATTATTATTATATTATTATTATATTATTATTATTATTATTATTATTATTTATATTATTATTTATATTATTATTATTTTTATTATATATTATATATATTTTTATTATTATTCAAAAGGAAGCTTCTTCTAGAACGCGTAGGTAAGGGTTAAAGCATACAGTAATTTGTAATACTCTTTGATAATGAATAAGGATGGTAATTTGTGACTGATGAATTGGGCACGAGGAGATTGTGGAGCGATCACTTCGAAAATTGGCATAACAATGGTGGTAATGAAGAGGTGATAGTGAATGTGTGTGGGTTTGATAGTGTAAGAAGAAAAGTATTTTGGAGATGAGGTAATAGGTAGAGTGAGGTAATAGGTAGAGTGAAAAGTTGAAGAATAGTAAATTCGAGGTATTTGATGAATTGTAAGCTGATAATATGGTTTCGACTTTACGGCAAACAGTTCTACTTAACTATCATACTTCCGGGCATTTTAAACACCCTACCCCACAGCTGTAGGAAGTGAAAGAGGATAAGAAAAAAAAATATATATATATATATATACTATATATATATATATATATATATAATATATATATATATATATATATAATTATATATATGGTATTGTGTATCAATATCTATTATGGAGAAACAATAGACTTTAACCCAGGAAATACCAACCAACAGCGAATTCTTTGACACAAAAGGAAAATTCTGCTCTCTCACACATCATAGACTAACACAAAACCACCAAATAAACATTCAAAACATGACAAGCATCAGAAACATACATGACACCAATAAAAGAAAAATTACAGAAGCCTTTTGTATATATAACCTTCCCAACTACAACCGCTGTCCTGGAGATTACACAATAGAAAAAAATCAGAACAAAATTATGCAAATATCACCCTACTACAAAAGTTTATTGGAAGATCAACCTACTAACAGATGAATTCACAAAAGAGAAAAAATCAATAGATCATTACGTATTGTCTGTGCTTGAAAAAGGCCATTAAGACGAAAGCTTGCTATAGAATTTATGTTTTAATTAATTAAATAATTTCTTTTAACCTTGCTTGCTTAAAAACCTAAGTTGCAACATAGGGTCATTAACCAACGAGTGTGTAATAATATATATAGTATATAAGTATATATATATTATTATATATATATAATATATATATATTATATAGTATATATATATATATATATATTTAGTGTTATTTTTATTAGTTCGCCTCAGAGCTTCTACTGTTGCTAATGCTTTCTAGAACTTCCAACCGGTTTGAACAAAAAGGCCTCCGCGCTTTGTTGGTTACCCTAACCACTACGCGAGAAACTTCCAGCTATGAACGATTTAGAACCTTTAATTTTAAATAATTTTCCAATTCTTATAATTTTAAAATAACTCTTTTTAATAATTATTTAATGATCAAAATGCATAGAGGCAAATTTATTTACTTGTTTAATTCTCTATAAAATTTTTATCAAATAATAATTATGTAAAATAACTTAAAACTCAGAATAATATATTTAATAGTTTATATTCATATCTTCTTCTATAGTCGCCCATAAAAATTAATAGGATTCTCTCTTTTTTT
>JABUQX010079939.1:0-25126 GCA_015478945.1 Trachelipus rathkii
AAGATAGAGAGAGTATGGAATAGCGCATAACGCCTTAACTCCAAGAGTTATATTGATAAGGAGCGCATGATCTCTTAGTGTATTGTTTCATTTGATTCTACCTACTGCTCATAACGCGTTAGCTCAAATTCCTGTATAGATAAGTATCCGTCACCCTAATAGGCAAACGACAGATACATGCATAGATCTATAGAGAGTTACTCTCCTGTATACATAAGAACATTAGACAGAGGTGAGATGCGTGTCCGTTATTGGCTCTAATTACCACGACAGAAAGATAAACAGAACACTAGTAACCAAGAGAAAAACGTGACCCACAGATTAAGATTAATGACGAGTAAAGTATGACACTCGCCCACTTATAGTGCCACGTCTAAGGCGAGTCAAATCACATAAGACATTTGTACCAATCTGTGATATAATAGGGTACACTTACTATAATAGCAAAATCAGCTCGAGTTATAGAGAACATAGTACTTACGAGGACCATGAGAAAAATCAGCATCAGTTGTCATGTTATATTTCTGTACTAACAGCTCTATAAACACGCTCAGTCTTACAAGTATAGAATAATACATTTACATCCACTGACTCTTCCGCAAATATATAAACAGGTTCTAATATCACCACTTCAGGGTGTATTATTTCTTTATCTTTATTACTTATTTTCTAATTATAATCAAGTCTTGTAAATATATGAACACCTGATTTTGATATGCTATAGTATATGAATCAACCCAGATCTTTCAGTCTGCTAAAATATATTAATTTCTAATATATTTTTTGACGACAATTATTTCAGTTCCTGAGTGACAGCTATTTTGCCTGAAGGACGGAGAGAGGCGAATGTGGAAGACTGGTCAAGTCCGGCCGATTAAAGTCCCCTTGCTAGTGTTCAATTTATCTCATGGCGTTGTCTACCCAATGTTGATTATTATATACTGGATATAGAAGATATAGATTATTAATATTTTGTTTGTGCTTTCATTAATGTTTTCTCAATTCTGTTTCAGCATCTTACAAGTGGAATTTTACGATCGTGGATCTCTATTAACTTAATCAAAGAATTTTAAGAAACTGCACATGTTTTTATTGTAAGATCATAGGGTTATTATAAGTCTGTGTGTATCATGTAGTCTGTTGTTGTTATAAGAAAATATGCATAGTTGTGTAGGTAGAAGATGGGGTTGTGTAGCGCGTAAAGTCGCTAGTAGGCGAGTTGTTAGTAGTGTTGTGGTTTGTTTTGTTGTTATATATAGATATACCTAAGTATTTTTGCTCTATGAATTAGAAGTAGGAATATCTGAAAATTTGCCAACTTGAGTGGATGATATGCTAAGAACGCAGCAAATCTCTCGACTAGAGTTCATCCTTGTGACTTGCCTCCTACGCCTCCTTAACACCACTGTCATTCTCACATCGTGTGAGCTTACGATAGCAAGGACTAGTTAGGATAATCCCGAGCTATCGATGATCGAAACTATCAAACATATTAGTAACACAAAAGAGTACAATAGACCAGTGATAACTCGAGCTTGAAGTAGTCACGCACATAGTATCAGTACTAAAATTCTCATGTCATGTATAGATATATTATATATGAATAATATAATCAAAAGTTTTATATTGCCACAAAAGCCAAATTATTTAATTTAGTCATTCACTCATCTCCTTCATTATAAAATCTTGTATAATTATTTATATATATATTTTATTATTTATTTGTCATCATACTTTAAATCATACACTTTTGCTTTCGTCTCTATTTTTTTCACTTCAATCTTCATATATATATTTCTATCATCATCATAATAATAACATGGAAAAAATTTTGTTATTTGAAATAGTTTAATAATTATAAATATTGATTATAGTGATAAAGACTGTAAAAATAACAGATAGTAAAGATAGCAAGCTAGACAGTATCGAACCTTACCAAACAGCGAGTTCTGCCAGGGCTACAACCTATATAAAGTTGGTAACGAAAGAAGTTGATAAAAATATAAGAGATTGGTACTAATCTGTATTTTATAAATACAAATGGGAATATTTTTATAATTTTTTTTCAGGTATTCTTCCCTATTCCTTGAAAATGCAGAAGTCTCAAGGTGAAAAATCATATTATGCTCAATATATTATTTTTAAAAGAAATCATTTAATGAAAAAGAACGAATAATTACTTTGGAGATAAAATACGAAAAAAAACCCATGAAAAAAAATGGATTGTAAAAAAAATCATTTTACAAAATCAACAGCATATCATACATCAAAGTGGAGAGGCGGTCATTAACAGAGTCTTTTCTTTCCCTACAAATGCTTCAATAGATAATTTGCTGCTTCGTTATTACTGCGGGAGCAGTAAGTCACAGCACAGTAGTCAGTATCAGTAGTGACTGGGGTCTGGGGAGTGGGGACTGTGATATAGTGAATACAAAAGTTGGATATTTCAAGTCCAAATATATAATCAGTTCATTCAACTCTCCTTCATTTCTACAATCCTTGGTAATCAGATCCGTCGTTCATTCCGTTTAATTTCAATATATTTTTTATTATTTCATTTCGGTCAACTCTTAAGTCATATTTGAGTTTTTGAAAATTTTCTTCACCTCTTTAATATTATACATACTTATTATAACCAGTAATATAGTACCTTGGCATATTTTAAAGTACTAATTTGATACACTTATGAATTATATGAATACAACATTTAGAATATACATACGGTGCAAAAATTAGTAAGGTAGGAGCACTAGCTCTCATCACTAGTCTGCAGGCAACACCTATACTATAAGACTATAGAGTATACGACTGACAACATTGATAACAAAATTATAAACGAGAATAGGTTTACCATTTGCTATATTTTATATAAGCACAAATGGAAACTACTTTTTTTATATTTCCAGGTTATCGATCTGTGTTTATTTGTAAAATGGAAAATACTTACCGAAACTCTGGAAAATATGAATGAGCCTCTGTATAATCTTGTATAAATAACACTAGCATTTAAATCTTGTTTATGTTGAGTTTACTCCTCATTGAGAGATAAAAAAAACGAAAAAAAAACTATGAACAAAACAATGAATTTTTCAAAATCGGTATTTTGCATTATTAAGTATCAACAGCATATCATATGCATGAATATGTGAAGCATTTGCGGTAACAGTAGTTTTTCCTAACAAATTGTTCATATTGGTGCTCCCTTCTTATAGATCGGGAACACTCTACGCCGATTATTTGGCGTCACAATTCTCCCAAACATTGGGTTAACAGCATAGACAGTAATGAAACAACCGGCATGTTCATAGCATTTTTTGCGTTCAACTAACTGGCATATCAGATTGGGCAGGCAGGTTGTGGAACAGTAGACAGCGATCTTTGATAGAAGATCCCATAGGAAGAAATCGCATTGGGTGCAGTGAAAGTACTTCTAGGGACCTCGAGGGGAAGGTCCGAGATGATATATACTCAGCTCTCTGTCCGTCTGGAAACCATGCTACGGTATACTCAATCCAACGAATTCATGGGAGTAGCGGCGTCTTTCAGAAAATCCCGCCGTCACTCTCTCTAGCGACACTATGTGAATCCAATGTAGTAGGCGCTGACTCACTTGTTAGCTAAACGCCTTCATATAAAGTTTTACCGCTTCACTCCTGCTCAATAATTGGTTGAAAGAGCTATTGTTGTAAAAGCATGATGCGGGATTACGGCAGACCTCCTAGTTACGGTTGCTATCTGTTGAAAAAGAAAAGGTCGTATGTACCTTGGCGTCGGGATATTTGGAAGCAGAAACGTTGATTTAACATTATGCGGAATACACGTTCGTAGTTTACGAAGTTCATAACGGAGATTTCCTAGAACCCTGATCGTGGTTCAGAGTTAACGAAAATTATGGTTCCATGAATCCCTCACACCTTAGCCTAGTGCCCCACTGAGAATAAAGGTGGACCAATTCCGCTCAGAACAGTTTCTCGAGTCTTAGCAACGTCCATAAAACGTCTTGACCTATACAACTGCATCCTTCACGGCAAAGGTTACAACGTAGATACATAGTCCGTCGGGCTTTAAAAGCATGTTCTACACGCACTGCAAGACCGGCTATGCAGCATGTGGCCTAGAGAGACCTCGTTCCATACACCACAGGCCTCAACCTTCCGCCTCAATCTGTATCCACTTCTTAACATTACCCTCAAGTCACACTACGAGACATTGTCCCTAATAGAATCCCCTTTCACACTCCTACCCACACCACCGAGCTCCGCACTATCTTCGGGTCAACCCCCCCACCACCATATGCACGTTCTGTGACTACTGCCCTCCTTCGAATTCACTTCGGATTTCTTATGAGCAACTCTTCATAACTACGTAAATGATCACCTGCAAGACTGGCACTAATTGTCGCTGCTATTTACTCCTAATTTCGAAGCAACTTTGTTTCAATCTAATAAACATATGGTACACGTCCAACATGATGTATAATGTTTGACGATTTCCACAATGCGTAGTAAACCTAGTTTACTTCGAGCTATGTCACTTTTGGGCCTGTCTGTACTTTTTGCCTTTAAAATCAAAAAGACATCCATTAGTTTAAAATTGCCGCAAACCACCCAAAATCGGCGAAATGTTTTTGCGATACGAGTACGGTAAGGTGATCAACTATTGGAACTTCAGTTAAACGAATGATCGTCACGTTGCGAACCTTGAAATTACAGATATCACAACTCAGCAATAGATATTGAGAGTAAGAAATCGCCGATATAAAGACTTATACTACAAGAAGGACATAGACGCTGACAAATTTCAGTAATTTGAGAAATCTACGTATGAAAGAGAGAGGGGTCACAGTACTATGACTCATGTGTGGCATGCGCGTCACCGCACAGAGTTATTGTCGATACTATTCGAGGACTCGATTCCTATTCCAAGCGCATGTATCGATTTAATCCCGAACTGCGACTTAACTCCTTGCACTTTGATGTATGATATTGCGTGGTATATTGTATTATTTTACGGCCTGTTTTATATAAAGCAATGTGAATACTGGGCCCTCATCATCCTTTTACGCAGAACACCTACTGGTGCAATACGACTTATATTCATATATTTGATAGCATAGAGTATATTGATTGACGGTCTAAGACTGGAAAACTATCATTAAAATGCAGATAAAAGTACTTATGATATAGCGTTATCATTAACTATAGTAATAAGTATATAATATAGTTCAGGTATCCTACTTAGGACTATCTCCTGAAGTAGTGGAATTATATTAACGTTAAAGGCCTATAATCTAGTATGAAGGTCATTTAAAGCTATTCTATTTAATTTATAAACAATTTTTATATTATAATCTTATTATATTTATATATTATACTAGTACGGTTGTGTATTACTAGGTTGACTTTTCAATCCTCGCGCTCATATACCTAATATACATATTTATATAACATCGAGTTGTGACTGCTTGTCACGTAGAATTTCAGTGGGCATACTTTGCCACCTTTTTTTGGTCCTCATATAATCTGAAAAAAAAAAATTAATTTTATTTTCTTTTCATAACATATTTTAAAAGCTACTATAGAATAACTCCCAAGATTCTGCAATTTGTGAGAATTATTTAACCATAGGATTTTAGTATAGGTTTCTCTTCAGTATCGGTTATTTTTTTTCTTTTTTTCTATATATGACGTGTCAACACTTTGAGGGTGCGTATAAGTTAGGCAACAGGTTCACACTGGAGTAGATCTATCTGCCCTAAAACAACGTTTTTATTTTATATGTAATGTTTTCACTAATATAAATTTAAGATTTAGAACAAACTTTAAGCACCTCTTGTTAAATATATATTATATATAATACCTATAATATTATTATTTATGAATCGTTTATTTATAATTAATCTAATATTATATATCATTATACTTTATGTATACTTTCTTGTATTATTAAGTAATTATATGTTCATTTATATCCTTTTTTAGCTATAGCTCTATAATTTATAATACTTTATATTATGTATTATATCACCTACATTTTATATTTAGGATTATATATGTTTTAATCCATGCGGTACTATCCTTTATATGGTACTTGTGTAATTTGATTTTGATATATTTCTGAGTATATTTATATACAGTGATTCATTATTATTAACCTTATATATATATAATCTACAAATATAATGTATGTAGCATTTAATATTTGTTAAGCTTTGTTAAATATTACTATAGTGTGTGATAAATAATGTGTACTAAAAAATAAATACTATATACCTATATAAACGTCCTAGCTGTCGTAGTTAGTGATTGCGATTAGTACGAGTAAGTGGGCTATTATTTACTCATTTTTTATAAATGGTAATAGTTCATTAAGAGTTATATAGTATGCCGATGATTAAATGTACATTTAAAATGTAGTGAATCGCTGTATATATATATAGTATATTGATTAATACTATATATGTTTAATAACTAATATACTAGATTTCGTTACTGGTTGATGAATGTGCTCTATTTGTTTCGAATTTCTGATACCCCACTACGCCCAGAAATACACGTATACTTATATAAAGTGAGTCAGTCTATGTAGTAAATGCAATGTTAAAGCATTTATTATTATCCTCATCTGGGCGCTCTCGCTAAATAGCTCTATTTGCTATTATATGATTATTATCTATGCTAGATTGATTAATTATTAAATTATCTATTGATTATGTGTAGTTATTTCGATTATTAACTCTTGAATTTCATATATATGATACTCTATTCTACTTTTTATTGGATTTGGATTTATTCATTCACTTATCAATGCTAGTCTTCTCCGCCGACAGACCTGGGGGGCGTTAAGCTGGCGTGGACCCATTTTGCATCGGGAAAAAGAAAAGTAGTAGAAGGAAAGTATGGTCGCACATACTCGAAACAATATAGTGACGATAGCCAGAGAGTTAAAAATTCCAATACCCCAGAGCTTCACCGAGTGGAACCAGACCGAGATCAGCGACCCCTCACTATGAAAGCATAAAGACGTAAAAGCGTTTGGAGCGGTCTCAGTTATCTCCCACGTGGTCCCAGTGGGCCGATTACCCCATATCCATGTCGGTCTGCCAAAAACATGATTTATTTTTAAAGCATCGACAAATAAAATAATTTTACAAAACCCAAAGAACTGAAAAGACGAGACCAAGGATTACCCCCAAATCTTTTTTTATTGCGTGGGAGGCTATTTAATCGTGAAGCATACAACGATTAAATGGGAACAAATAATTGACATTTTTTCACGGTTGTCATTAGTAAGACACGATAGATAAGATATATTTTCTGAATAACAGTGAAAATTAAACATATGATTTTAACGAATTAATTGCACTCGAGATTAATTAATTATACATACTTCACTTGTCAGGTGATAACTAGATTTTTGTTCGGCCTAACAAAACTCATAACTGGAAGTCCGCTAAAAAGTGCTTTTTGTCCTTCTTGATTGAACCGTTTGGGCGTAGGCCAAGTCATTTATAGGTTTGTAGGTACAACATTGGGAAAGTCAGTATGCGCCTTTAGCCAACAAGACTTATCCATTATATATCTTCTCGGTGTCTTTACCGTATTTTCACTACACTATATGTGAGAAACGTTATACGTGCTTTTCTAATTACATGCAGCCATGTAACGCTCCAAGGATTATCAGATAACTGTGAAAACAAGTTAGACCTTATTCATTGGAGGGGTTCTTGGAGCTGTTGACACTAGTTCGCTCCTATGATGACGCGTTATGGTGACAATCGGTATTATATCTTATTATTCTTTCTGGATAAATTGTTGACTTAAGGAAATCAAATCTGAGCCCCGAGATGCAAGTCCGTTTCGGTGTTGTTATCGGATGGTGTTTGCGTTGGAGAAATGAAAATTTACGCCAGTTTGCTTCGGACTCTCTTTGTTACACAGACAGTTTAGCTCCATTCGAGTTCAATTCCGCTAACACTGAATGCGCCTTTCAAAAAGCTGAGAACTGACTTACAGCACTGTCCAGTACTTTCAATCAGCAAAATAGGGAAATAAACAGGTGTAATTCTATATACCTTGTTTGAATGGGTAAGTTAAGAATAAAACTAATGGGTGCGAGTATCTCGTTTCAATTTCTTCAATTTTTTTCTCTTTCCTCCAGATAATAACTTCATTTCTTGAGTGAGTCTCAGTAATTCAGGATCTTCATTTTCAAGAGAACTTGTTTTAGGCCTATTTTGAAAAGAAGATCGAAAGAATTCTGCTTTTTCAGACTTTATTTGAAGTTCATTTTCTACTTCTTCTTTAATCTCTATTGTAACTTCCTTTTTTAGCCTTTCTTGATTTGATATATAAGATGAACCTTTGAAACCCTTTTCATTTTTTGATTCTTTAGTGAGTGCGATTGGTAAAGAAAATTGCTTCAAATGAACTGGAACTAATTCACTCTTCTCCTTCATTAAATTACTGGATCTACTGTCAAGAGAGTTTTCTTCCGTTATATTTTCAGTGAGTTTGCAGTCGATCTGAATTGAAGTATCAAAAGAAGGTATTTCCTGAACAGCTTGTGACTGATATTCTTGATCATTAACAAATATATTTGGATACGTCATTACAAGGTTTACTTCACTTTCATTATTATTTGAATTAATATTTTTGGCCTTTTTGTTAGCCTGATCTTTTGTAGGATGTAATTTGGCTTTACTTAAAATAAATCCACTACTCAGAGTTTCAAATAACTTAATGTTGTTATTTTCAGAAACACCTAAGGAATTTTTATTACAAAGCTGTCCTAATTTTGCTGGAAATGCACTTGACCTTATAACGTATTTTCTAAACTGAAATGGATATGATACTCTGGCGGACTGATCCTCGTATTTTATAATATTCCATTTATCAAGAATGTACTTTTCTCTCAAACGTTTTTCATCTTTTTTCTTTATAAGATCAGTTTTAGGATGAGGAACTATTCTTTCATTTATCACTATATTTGTTTGCTTAATAATAACTTATTATAGTTAATTTCAGTTTGAGATATTTTGTGAAAAATTTTATAAAATATCTTCTAGTCTTCTTCTTCGCCATATTTTTAACTAATTAGTATGTTTTCAATAGCAGTCATATTATATTATACCAGGTATTTATTTGCGAAATAGTTTTAAAGGGTTTCGAAACCCTCTTTAATAAAAATTCCTCTTGGTCTGAACTATTTTTTAATTTTATATAAATTTTACAGTTGAATAGGCACGGTTAGTCATTGATAAAATAGAGAGCGCTAATCCAGAGAAACATAACTCGGTACAGGAATAACGGAACTTCGAGAAAAATCAGCTTGGTGACGTATAACCAGTACTACTGATACTCTAATGAGAAAGACGGTTTGGCGATAACTCGAGCTTGTCTGTGAACTTTGGTTATCTCTTGTATGTTGCAGTGTACATTTACAGGTTTATTTATTGTATTTTTTCTTCTTTTTCTTCTTGCCAGGCTTCCCAGTCTATTATTGTTTGATTTTCTTTGACTAATTTCAAGGCAACCATAGATTTTCTCATTATGAGAGTACTACTGAGAGAGGATAACTATGAAATCTCATACAATAATAGTTCTTTAGTAGATATATCCAGATCTAGCATGGCCAATAGATTCTCACATGTTGTTTACGTTGTGCTATTTACCCTCTATATATCAATAATATAATAATAATAATCTTGAGACAGATTATATTATATATATATATATATACCTTATTACATTATGCAATACTACTGCACTATATTTTATATGACTTACCTATGTGTGTAAATTAAATTCATATATTATTGAGCTTTAATTATATTATTGATATTTATTTGAGGAAAATTATTGAATATATAAGTTAATTATATATATATTAATTATGTATTAGGATACAAATTATTACTACTATAGAATATATTATAGTTAACACTATATTATTATAATAATAAAAAATAGTATATACGAAAAATATATTCATACTTATATTCATTAAATAATTAATCTACGTACTAATATAAAGTTAGCTACTTGGCTTATGTATTATCATATCTAAATATTATATCATTAGCTTCTTTAAAATGATATCTGGTGTTATATATGTTTAATCCTATATGTAATTTCTTATTAGAACGTGGTTACAATTAGCACTATTTGTTAATAGGGATAGTTATCATCAAAATATTATAATTTTTATTATTAATGTAGGATATCAATATATCTTGAGTATATATAATTATTAAGTATATATAGTATATAATATATTATTTAGATAAAGTTAATATAAATATATTTAAATACAATATAATTAATATTATTATTCATCTTAATTCTTATTTTCTTAGAAAGATTTCAAATTTTATATAAAATAAAAGAACGCAGTTTAATTTTATGACTAGCTATGCAATATATTTATATGGTGATAAATTAAATCTGTAAGATAAAAAATATATAATAATGAATATTAGTAATAATATTACTTAAATATAAGTACATCTTTAAATTATATATAACTTAGACAATATTTATATAGGTATAAATTTATAATGTGTCCTAATATATGGAATACTTGAGTAAATAATTACAATTTAGCTTATATTTAAACAATATCAAACTAGGTATCTATCAACCATTAAAATTTTTATTATGTATAAACTTTTATTTATTTATTATATATCTGTTTAGTAGTAGAATATTTATATATATATCAAAATCATCCCCAAATATACTTATTTTATTCTGTTACAAAATTTTGATAATATATCTTTTTTGAAAAGTAAGTTATAAGTATAACTTATATATATATAATATATATAGGGCTATAAATACTCACTACCATTGGATCATATATATTAGTGAAAAAAATGTAAATCGAACCCCGAATATAATATATACTTTTCTTATTTCTTAATATTATAATATATATTTATCCTTTATTATTTTGTTAATTATATTCAAAACTCTTAAGTACTTAATTATCCCATTATATAAATTCTATTTTCATAGTGAGGTATTACCCAACTAAGGTTACTAGTATTAATTATTAAGAAGCCATTTCCTTTCAAAATTTGTATTATACTTTTAATTGGGAATGAATATTAGATATATTTTATTGAATTACAGGGATTTTTCTGATAATAGAACTAATCTTATTAGACTTATTTAATATTATAATATGGATATATCAATAAAGGTGTCTTAATAAAATCGGAGACGAGTAATTATTTTTTGCTAATCTAATTAATAAGGAAATCGCGTAATGCAAAAAAGTAATTGAATTTCTCTCCTATGAATCTCCGATTGTTATCAATAAACTAATGTGGTAGTTCTTTCTTTACTTCGAATGATGAAATTTGACATTCTAGTGGCAGTGACAGTATTGTAGTTTTCAGAGCTTATTGAGACAGAGAGTCACCCCCAAGATCAATAAAACGTTTGTTTTGCTTGGCATATTTAACATTTGCGCTGTTATAGTTAATATTTTTGCAGATACCATAGTTTAGCGTAATTACCTGTTCAGTTAAAAATATAAATCTGACACTGGGTGGTACAGAACCCGCCATTATAAGACCTCCTCCATAAGAGCTATCACATTTATTGTAAATATTTAATAATTACACTTTGCTAAACTTTGTCACTATCACTCTAATTATGAATTTTCGAAATAGAATATGATATCACATCACTCACGCACCTGTAAGGAGTGAGATCGGTTTAATTAACATCCACGTATATCAAAACGCATAACAGAATACCATGCGTGCGTAGAACTTATGTATCAGGCAATGTGAGATAATCGTGTCGTCTTTAGCAGAGCTCACTAGATTATACATTTGTAACATCCATAAAACTATTTTATGCTCTCCCTCATGATACATATGTATATAATTAAACATTTGTAGTTTGCATACTCTATCAGAAGAAAACGATCGGAGATATTGGTTGAGGCGTGTTTTCATATTCTGTGAAAGGGAGGTGAGCTTTCAACTCAAAGAAATGTCTCCACCAAGAGCTAATCAGGTAGTGTGAATATTAGACCGAGAGACTCATCCAGTCATTAGATTTGGGCAGCATCACTCCAATATATTATTATCTTCTGGAGTAAGTATTGTATATATCTAAATTACAGGTTTTCAAAGAATCAGGGTTCGACTCAACTGACCAATCTCGCCACCCCAAGGTCATGCGCACTATCCCCACCCGTACCACTGGCAATAGAGTTTTGACCAGTTCTAAAGTTGCTGTACTGATAATCACGGATGCTACTCAATTTTCCCTCAAAGTATAACCTTCACCGGCAGACATGGTGAAATTCAGGTATGAAGAGATGACACATTCCTACATATGTACACTTCTCTTAATTCTACCTCATTATGAATAAATGCATTACCAATAGTAGTCACACATCTGTTTGTTCACTGTGGAAGATCTGCACTCTCCCTTCAGAAAGCGATCCCCGACGTTTGGATGGTGTAGTATGGCCGCTTGTAGAAGTCTCATAGAGATGTAGAATTCGATAGTTTGCTTGCAATTAGAGAGCTTGACGAGCACTAGTGATGTCGAGTATTTTAACTTAGTGATAGTTATGAGGCCTAACGTAGTAAACACCTATATAATTGGCAGCGATTAATCCGGAGTTGAGATTTATCGGGTACTTGGTAAAGCTTGCATTGAATATCTACTCTCCACAATTTTTCTTTTGGTGGATGAATTACGCTTAGGACCGGTGATGAGCATCGCTGCATATACAAAGCATATCTCTACAACGCTCCGTTACATTGCTCCATAAATAATTTCATGTTTCTCAATAAGTATTGTTCTAGAGTGTCATAAAATGTGTAAGTCTGAGAATATATAGTTTTAACACTGTCTCAAGATCTATGTATAATCAATAATGAGCTGATCTGTAACAAAATATTCTTATCTTTGTCAAAAATTTACGCTTGGTAATCAGTAGTACATTACCAAAGGTCATGACTAACCTAAGATAGCAGAAGTGGAGAGACAATTGATATTTGTCTTGATGACACTACTAGTGAAAATGTCAGTCGAGATCCTTTCCTTTCTCTGTTAGACGTATGGCTCACCATTTACAAAGAAACGTCAGAATGTAACTACAGCATGAGGGAATGGCCCAGCACATACCGGCAAGGGCTGTGCAACACAAAATCTAAACGTTAACACACCCCGGTAGGTCGATCAAAGAACACTAATGAGGAGTCAGTTATTACCAGCTGGCCTTCTAAGTTGTATACTTCTAACCCATGAACCAAGTAAACTCTCTCACTGGGAGTAATATTACTCTTGTGTCGAGACTCACTTTCACTTCTTTTCCATGACACTATTAATCCCGTTGCTCAACACATGGATGGAGTTAACACAACACCGGTATCATCAGTTAATGACCTCATATGAAGTCGAATCACTCACGTTTGTCCGATAGTCGACCTCCCTGAAGAGTACACTATCTAAATGACTTAGTTCTGGATTCTTTCTCCATAGAAAACTCCATCTGCATTGTATGCATTAAGACACAATATTGTGACTTTTCAACAAAATTAATCATATTTCTTGTAATTATGGTGTTTTTAATGACATCATTAAACCATGAATGCTGGGATAGGTGGAGCAAAAACCACCATCTGGTATCGAACCTTGTAAAGCCCATCCAAATGAATATTTAACTGCAAAAGGGATAGTTTAATGACCCTTCTCACTATCTATGGGTTTTAACAATTTAATTTGATTCATACCTTTGTGACATTTTTGATTTTTAAATAAAATAAGTGAAGGGCACATGAACTCAATTATTCTAATCCATTAATCTTTGATAGAATGGAATACGTCTCTTTCTAATTTTTTAAGAGGGCCAATTTTCCCTTGCAGTAAACACATTATTATTTTATGGTTTCCAGATTTCCCCATCACATTCAATATCATAATTTCCTACGATTGTTTAGTATTGTATGTTTTCTTTTTTTTTATTTTTATGTTGTCAATATCAGAGAACATTAAGTTGTTAAATAGTCTTATCTCAAATGAGGGTTTCCAAACTATTTTCTTCTAATTCATTCAACAATATGATTGATCAAACTGGCAACTTCAATTTCTATACCGTAGATTCTCTGTGGTCTAATATTTAACCAATCACATAAATAAGCAAAATCTGCTTGAAGAATATGGTACTCTAAACACCATGGTAGTGCTCTTGCCATCACTCTTATTCTTTTAACCATAAGAGGCTTGTGATTTTAAAACCATGGAGCAAAAACAAGTTCTAACTTTCAGCAGGAAATAAAGAAATAGCTTCTAAATCCTATTGACTGACTAAAGTAACTGGACCGCAACTACTTTTTTTGTTTGAAAAGTTTTTTTTTTTTTTGGCATGGTCATTTTAAACTGTACATTAACTTCCTGATATATTTCGTTTTGACATCTAGCTTTTTCCTTCCCTTTATCCTTTAAATTTTTCTTCCTTAAAATTCATCAACGAGTGATTGTTGCTGTTGGTGAGGGGATTTTGAAGGCTATCTTGTGGGGCTATTCTTTTCTTTCTTTGTTGAACTGAGTGGCAGAATAACAAAACGGCAAAAAACGAAAGAACACATACTGGGCCTATCTTTTTTTCTCTATGTAGACAATGTTAGATGTTGCTTATTTACATCTTTCCCATTTTTTCTGGCCCTTATTACAATTACTACTAAAGTGATTTGATCTGAGGCACTTAAAGCATAATTTATTGTCTTTTATGAACTTTGTTATTTCATCTTGGCTTTGTTTTTCTAGAATTTTGCATTTAATTATACTATGATTATCCTTTTTGCAAAAATTACAAAACTGCGATTTATTATTATTGCTACTACTATTACTACCATTATTTTTATTATCATTATTATTATTCTATTTATTATTATTATTATTATTATTATTATTATTATTATTATTATTATTATTATTATTATTATTATTATTATTATTATTATTATTATTATTATTAATATTTTTATTGTTATTTCTACAGGCCATTATTAATTTTTTATGTAATAAAGTAACTTACTTTTTTCACCTTGTAATTTTGTTTGTTTTGGTTTGGTAAAAGTGCCAAGCTCTCAAAATAGTGGTGTATTCATGATCCTTGCTTCTTTTTTAACAAACTTTGTGAATGTACTAAAATTTACCTTTTTATTTTCTTCATACATATTATCTACTTTATTTCTCCACTTATCACGCTGTTTGTAGGGAAGTTTTTTAACTATTCTATAAATAGCACCAGTAGAATTCAATTCATTCAAAGGTGAAACATTTTCCATTGCATTATTAATAGCGTCTAAAAACAAAGAAAAATCTACCATAGCTTCACCATCTTCATTCTTAATTTCATTCCAATCCTCTAACTTTTTCAGGTATGTATTAGCAATAACTTGTTCATTTCCATATCGTTTCTCGAGTTTTTCTAATGCCTTTTTATAACTTATATTTTCATCCATATGCATACAACTTCTCACTATGCTTTGTGCTTTACCTTCTGTGTACTTGATTAAATAGGAAAGCTTGTTCATTTCATTTTCACATTTTCCTTCTATATTGGTTTTAAAAGCTAGAATAAAATCTTTAAATTTAGTTGGATCCTTTCCAGAAAACACCTCAGGCTCACATATTGGAAGAGGATTCTTAATACTTACTTCCAACTTTTGTTTTAAAATTTCTACTAATTTAGGACTCCTGAATATTAGTTGGGAACTTCGAGGTTGATTTTAAGTTTTGAAAAATTTAACATCTCTATTCACTCACTTTTTTATGGAGGTAATTGCTAATACTGAAAATTGGGATTTAAATAAATTTTGTTCAATTTTTATCCAAGCTTTGTTCCAAGTTTTTTATAGTGCCTTACTATTGTGGTAACACAATTCTAAATTTTCTAGTTCCCGTTTTTTTTTTGGCCAAGTATTTGTTCGTCGCTCTTGTAATTTTATTTTACTTTTTTTTCTAATCTCGAGTAAACAAAGATTTTGTGCTATTGCACTTTTTGGGCTAGCTATACTTACTTTACTCACTTACTTGATATATTACTTAAGCACTGTCCTTGTGGTCTAATCCTGCTCATATTTATTCATTGTATTATAAAATATCCTTTTTTAACTCATATATGCTTTAATTTTAATGTAAGCCACTGCTGTAATTTATCTGACTCTATAGATTCTGCTATTAATTCACTACAAGTATTTTTTAGAGATTCAACTTTTGCGTCTAATTGTAATTCATCAGAGTTTTAATTTCGAAACTTAAGTCTAAATTGTTTATGAAAGCATGCCATAATTGGCCTTTAATAGTGGTTTTTTTTTGTAATTAGCAGCAAGGTTTTTCCTGAAGGAGCATTAAAACATCCTTCAGTTTTTTCAGTTTCATCTATATTGGTTCGATATCTTTATTTGTTGATAATCGGCGTCGATTTTTGTTTATTATTAAAAACTATTAATATAAACTATTAATTCTATCTTTTTTTACTCATTCCGTGTCGTCATTTTATTTTATATAAGTTATCATTAAGTTATCAACAATATTAATTTCAACTCAATTTTTATTCAGGCAGATGAACATTTCAATATAATAAAGTTTACCTGTATATATTTTTTTTATTTAAATTTATATATTTTTATTTTTTGCCATGCTTAAATACTTATTTTTTGTCGATAGGATGATCATTCCTCAACATCTGAGCGACAAGCTTTGTATTCTTTCAATCTAATTTGAGAAGAACTAATTGTTGAAATCCTTTCAATTCATCAGGTTTGGAAAATACCTCCATGCGACGTAATTCTTTATTGGTTGCACATATTAGAAATATAACCGAACAGTGTTCTAAATATAAAAATATAACAAAATGGGTAAAAGTTACTTAACGCCCACATTGAACGGGAGGGAAAATATTTTCTGATCAAAATAGAGAATGAATACAAAAAGCCTTTACGAAACCTAATGAATCTTATTAAGTCGAATGTAAAAAAAAAAAAAAAAAAAAAAAATAATCTCAAAAGACTACAATAGCTACAGCGAAAAGGAATACATTTTGGAAATCCTGGTAAAAATTTTCATAGGAAAATTAACTAAAGAATACCCCAAAGGGTATACCGCACGATGGCAGGAGTCGGGGTCTTCTCGGCCTTCCGGGGAACTACGGGTAGGACCTAATTTCCCCCCCTCGCGGGGAGGGTCTCTCGGAACCGACCGCGTCTTTGGTATTTGGGTGTGCGCGGGGGTTCCTCGCTCCTCCTACGGGGTTATGGAAAACCGTCCCCTGTGTTTCCCCGTCGGCTCCGAGCCCCCTATCAGAAGTTAGCCGGTAATACTTTACAAGAATAATATATATATTTTGGCCCCTAGAACAGGTAAAAAAAAAAAAAAAAAAAAAAAAAAAAAAAAAATTTTCTTTTTCCACCCTAAAAAATCTTTTTTTTTATTTAAATTCCTCTGTTAAAATTTTTTTTTGTTGATACCGAGCTCCCCGTTCCGTGTGGGCGTTAAGTAACTTTGTCCACAAAATGTAAATATATAAAAGTATGAATACTAAATGCTAAAAAATAAACATAATATTTATACATAATTGTCCATAAATTCATTAAAAAATAGTTATTCATGTTAAAAAATATTTAATAAAAAATAATTATTATTTTTGGACTTTTTTATTTATTTTTGTCCTTTTTAGCTTTTTTGTTTTGAAAACTCATTAATTTTAACTTTAATTTAAATTAATACCACATTCACACCAACTAATTAATACCTATGAAAAATAACTATACCTTCTAAAATACTGATGTTTGGATTCAGAAATGGCTGAGATTAGGGTGGATGGCTTTAGATATTACTTAAAGTTGTAGGACTGCTGCTTTATTAATAAAGTTGCTTGAAGATTGGTGGCTCTATTATATAGCTGAAAATTTCCTTTTTGATTCTTTTCTTCTGGATGAATTTTGATGCACATGTAAATTTTTCTTTGTAAAGTTTTTGTCCCTTTTTTGCCCTCGCTTCTCTATATTAATTACACATAGTTTTATCGCTTTTAAGGATTCAATCTTGAAGTCATTAATCAAGTTGGAGTAATGCCAGACCTTCATATTTCGTCTTTGTGAAATTAATAGGCTTCGTGATTTGAAAAACGTATTTAAGTGTTTCTTCAAATGATGCTCAGTACTGGTGTTTGAATTTTAATACCCAACTTAGGCGTTAGGAAATAATCGAATTTTTACTTTGGGGGCACAGTTGGGCAGTTTTGTTGCCTTTCAGTAGGCTTGTTTGAGTTTTCACGTATGGCCAATATTTCCTTTTTGTAGATATGTGTTTAACTATTCACCACTGAAATAAAATTTGGCTTTTCTTTAGCTTTATTCTATTTGCAGAAGCCCTTTATTGCCTCAAATGTCGCCGCACTATTTTGGACTTGTTGTTTTCTATTTACAAATTTGGTCCCTTTTCTGTTTTAGCCATGGTCAGTTTTAAATTATAGCTTTTGTTTTTTTTTTTAACTCTTGAAAAATATCTAATATATATTAAAATATATTACATCTTTATATATATAATATATATAATATATATATTTATATATATATATATATATATATATATATATATATATATATATATATATATTATTATAATATATATAATATATATATATATATAATATATATATATAGTATATAATATATATATATATATATATATATACTATATTAGTGTTGGCCGAACACCGGATTTTTTTGGCACCGCACCGGCTCCGCACCGGGAGGTCGTGCACCAAGCACCGCACGCAGCACCACCCATCAATCCTACCGCATCCCTACGCCCGCACCAACTACGCTACCCGCCCGGCTCTTTTTTGCAGTGCGCCACCGGCACCGCAACCGCCACGAGAGCGAGCCTACAAGCGCCCGCACCGCACCAAAAATTTGCAGTCACCACTGCACTCGCACCGCACCGACATATATATATTATATATATATAATATATATATATATAATATATATATATATATATATATTATATATATATATATAATTTATATAATATATATTATATATATCAAAAGGGAAGAAGTATCGCTCCTGAAGCAATGAATTACGCACAATTGGTCATATATGGAGTCTTAGAGTAACATCCCATGAAACTCCAGTGCCCAATGGTTTCACCTCTCTTGGGCTCATATCCACATTCTTCAAACATTGGAGTAAGCTCTCCTTTATCACACACCATAAATACAATTACAGACAACACACTATCTCTTAAAAAGAAAAATAAAAAATGGTATAAAAAATGGCAAGCCACCGGGATTAGTCCTCCGAGAAAGCTTCCTAAATAACCCCTTATCCACCATACCATCATCACAATTAAAGGCCATTGCGGCCTCCGGTGATGGATTTGGTGCCGTCACGGAATTGCCCGGCCTATTTTGATGTACGGCCTCCTTTTTTCATAAATTTCTGCAACCTTCTGCAATTTTCATTTCCTAATTTCTACTTTGTTGAAACATCACCTCTCCTCCTCTAACCTCACCTTTATTCTTATCCGAAACTTAGGTTTTGGAGCGTTCTGACTTCAAACGTTCTGCTCGGTTGACTCCTACTCTTTCTTTCCTCAATTTTCAGCCAAAGGCAGTTTGTGCCAATGTGTTGCTTGATAATTGTTTCCGTGTCTTTGATTTAGAGTTTTCCGAATATTCCACCTATATTCAACCTAATGGCTCAAGCTAAACCTGACATAATAATTATAAAACACATTTCTCTCCTTCCTTCACATTTCTTTCTCCTAATCATCATTCTTGGTTTAGTTCACGTTTCCCATGGCCAATTGATGTTTCCTCTAAATTCTCAAGATACAAGTTGATGAAGCTTGCTAACGGACTTTTCTAATCCAGATTAACTAATTGTCGAGTAGTTAGTTAGTGAACTTCCTACTCGTATCTCTGATCGTCTTTGGGATGAACCCAACATTTTATATTTTTTTCCCCTAAATTAATTCTTATCCTTATTCTGTTAAATTTTTTCCTCTCCTCTTGGGTTCCTCCGATCACTCTTATATATATCTTTGTTTTCTGCTCTATCTCTTCAAGTCTTTCGCAGGAAAGAACCCTCCGCCTACGGCGAGAAAAAGTTTTTGGCACTTCCGGTGCTGCTAACATGTCGGACTTGCGTCCGTACTTCCTTTGATTTCCATGGAATGACTACAGCTTCCCTGTTGGAATGGGTCTCTCGGAGTGTGCAAAGCACGAGCTAATTCCTCTCTGGCATTGGGCGGCGTGCACCTATGACTTTTACCTTCAACT
This sequence comes from Trachelipus rathkii, assembly GCA_015478945.1. Classification (NCBI taxonomy): domain Eukaryota; kingdom Metazoa; phylum Arthropoda; class Malacostraca; order Isopoda; family Trachelipodidae; genus Trachelipus; species Trachelipus rathkii. The sequence continues at coordinate 20,329 of JABUQX010079939.1, forward strand.
AACCGGAATAACCCTTTGGTTTAACTTGCTTGTTCTCGTGCTATTACACGCAAGGGGACTTCTGCCTTTAAGGAATACTGTATCTTCAAATTCTATGAAATCTTTGATCTCATATTTTCATCCAAAAATCGTGCACATAATTTTTATTCTCCATGACACTAAAAAATTCTTTTCTCAAGTAGAAAATGCAAATAATCTTACTGGCTCCTCTTTTCCTCATGATTTCTGGCAATTTTGTTCAAAAAAAAATGTTAACTCTTAACTTTACTCTTCCCTCTTGCCCTTTTTTTAGTAATTTTCCGTCCACCATAACTGGCCGTTGGTGGTAAGTCTTCTTCCACTAAAGATGAATCTTTGCTCAACCTTCCTTCTAAAAAATTCCACCCCTAGAACGATTTCGCACTGCCCTATTCCTTCTTCGCCACCTTCCTTTCCAACAATATACTGTATATTCAGGGATGGCAATTTTGTTTTCTTCAAAAGGTGTTATTTCTTTCTTTTTCAGAGCTTTAAAAATCGAAAGAAAGCGTATGGTTCTGATGGTATTCCTCCTTGGGTCTTAAAACTTGTGCTTTTCAGCTTGCACCATTGCACTATGCATTGTTAAATTATTCCGTCTCTGTATTTTTACTCTGGCCTTTTTTTTTCTTGCTGGAAAGGTGCTCCTGTACGAAAAAAAAGGAACCAATCTCAACCCTCCAACTATCGCCCAATCTCTCTAACTTCTGTATTTCTATAGTTTTCGAAATCTATCCTAGCAGGAAGGTATTTGAAAACATCTTAATTTTTCTAATCTTTTCTCTGCTCGCCAAGAAGCATTTCGTAAAAAGCCTTCTACTGGCGATCTTCTTGCTTAGTCTTTCTGTTTCTTGGTGGTCCTCTTTCATTCAGTATTTTTGGTGAATGCCACTGCTCATCCTTTAAATCTATAAATAGTGGTGTTACTAATGGTCCTGTTTTATCCCTAACGATTTTTCTGAAAAGACCCTTCCTCTATTGGTTCAATGGCTTAAACACTCCTATGCCACGACATCACCCTTCATTACTTACTCCCCTCATTTTGATAGCCGTCGTCCTTTCAAAACAACAATTAGCTCACGTAGAAGGGCACCCTTGGATGCCGAACTAGCATCTGATACCTTTCTCCGGAATTTCTTTGGGGCATTGAGAACAAGGTTGTTTTCAATTACTCAAAAGCTCAGCTCCTCCATCTTTTCCACTTCCACATACCTTTCAACCGCTATAATATATTCTTTGAAAACACAATTCTAACTCAAACGTTCGTCTGTCCTTAATATTCTTGGTGAATATTTTTCTGGTGACCGTTAAAAGGAAGTTTCATTAAATACTTCCTCTTTAACAGCTTCTAAAAAAGGTTTGGGTAGTTTGAGGGCGTATTCAGAATTCTATCTTCACGACCACCTCTCAAGTTGTTTGAGTCTTTATAGGGGGTTGTCCGTTCGCCCCCTGTGTAGAGTATGGCTGGCCCTCACGCAATCTGGTGTGATTCCATCTTACTTCTGCTCCTCATCAATGGTTGAAGGTCTGAGGCTTTTTCGGTCTTATCAAATCGAATTGGTTGCGTCACGCCTCTTATTTCTCGTTTATATAGCACTTCCTCCCTTTTCAGGCATTTTCTATAGGCAATTCCTCTCCTTTCAGACACGTTTCTTGGCGAGTTGCGACACATGTGCTTTCTAACACAATAGCTTTTGTCCTCAAATTTTCTCTAGTGCTTCTCTCTGACTTCAAGATTAAACAGCTATGCTCAATCTTACATGTACTTCCACTGGGAAAGTCTGTGGAAATACTCTCGTGATCTATTATTCTCAAGCTACCTTAATACACTTTGTAATGCAACTACTTTATAACACCGTAACATATCTTCAACTTGTAAATTACAGAAAGCTAAAAAATTGTTTTGTTAATAAGTACAATTCCAGCGAACTATTTTTGTTCTTGAGAAAAGGTGTAAAGAATAATTATATATATATAATATATAATATATATATATATATATATATATAGTATATATATATAATATATAATATATATAATATATATAATATATTTATATATATATATATGATATATAATAATATATAATCTTTTCCTTTTTTTCCCCAAAGACTGGGGGTTAAGGTGCGTGACATGCATCAGCAAAGAAAACGTAGTAGAAGAATATGACACAGAGTCTGAAAGAAAGCCCAGCCTTAACCGCCCTCTCTTATACCTAAATAGTGAGAACTCGTCGAGGTCAGAAAATCTACCCTAGAGCTTCATGGACCGCGACGAACTTACAACTATGGCATATCGTCAGTGTAAGGGTTCTCCCCTGGCCCAGCCCAGGTAGGCTACAACCATACCTCCCTCAAAAAAACCCGAAATTCACTCCTTTATGCACCTTTTCTTTCCGCCTCTGCCAAAACTCACATTACCTTTCTCTCCTCCAAACATTCCTTTACTGACTCATCAACTTTTTTCTTCGGTCTCCCCAGCTGGTCGATTCCCAAACACACCCACCACTTATACATCCGCTTAACCAACCGGCTATCATTCATCATTTCCACACGAACAAACCATCTCAAAGGTACTTTCATTTATTCTCTCATTTACGCCCTTTCTTTTCACACCACATACTCTCTAATACGTTCATTACTCATTTATATATTCTTTTCACCACCTAAACAAGCCCCCTTAAGATTGGTCCATCTGGAACAAATTGAACTTTTAGATCTAGTACCTTCTTAATTCTAGACCATAGTCTCATACTATAACATTTAACACAGATTTAACAACATACCCTATTGCAAGACCCTAGCGCACTCAAGACTTAGTCCTTTACATCCACCAACGAATTTAATTGCACCAAGTCCCTTCCCTGCCCATCACAACTTTCCCTACTACCTCTGCAATCATCCGTTTCCCTTTTCCATGGCAAACATTATATACCTAAATAATTAAATTCGACAACGTTGTTCCAGCTGATCAACCAATCTAAACATAACTTTCAAACCGAGGGACTGTCCTCCAACTCCAACCATACCTTACTCTATCTAACTTTAACTTTCAAACCCATCCTTTTCACACCCTGCCAAATATCTCTACCAAATCCTCTCAAACTCTCTCTTCAGATTCCACCATAACAAAACGCAAATCATCCGCATATAATTGGTAAGGCACCCTCCACTCAACCTTACATTCTCATCATTCTAACACCATTTCCTCCACCCCCATCTCTAATTTCTTTCATAACCCCATCACATAATACAAATTGAAATAACCCAAAGGAGACATAAACACATCCCTCCCCACTCCGCTATTAATATTAAAGCCAATCACTTTGACACCATTTATTCTTCAACACGCTTCACTAATCGTCATAGCATACTTTTGATTCCATTCAGGAACCTACCACCAACACTATATATCACTAACACGTGCCATAGAGCTTACCTATTAATCCTTTCATACGCCCTGTTGCATAACCCATAAAAACCTAAATGCAAGTTTATTCTTCTTTCCATCAATTTTCTCTGTCATTTGTTTTAATGTAAAGATTTTTGATCCACCACATCCTCTACCACTCCCTAAACGTCACCTTTTGTTCTTTACCAATCAAGTCCTTCAGTTCACTCGACGCAAATCTTGTCCTAAGTTCCTTGCGTATATCTCACCCACGACAACTAATTCCTAATTCCTAAATAAATTCCTACAGTTCCCTTATCTCCCTTACCCTTATATAAGGGTACTAATTACTTCTCTCCTCCAATCCCTCGGAACTATACCCTCCAATATACGCTTTGTTTACACACTTCCAAAATCCAATCAAATCAACCAATCTCGGTTCCGTTCCTTGAAATTATTTCACCAGTAATTTCATCCTTACCCTGCTGCAGATTTACCATTCTTTTAACTTCCCGCTCTACCCATTACCTCCTCCTTGGCAATGACTCATCCCCAAAACGTCTATTCCTTTTTGCACATCAAATCCCACACTTTTTCAGAAATTAGTTCTTCATAATATTTAATATTATACAGAATTTTCGAAGTGTTCTTTCACACTCCCTCACATCCATTTCATCAGTTACAAAAGCACCAAATCCCTTATTCATTATTCTAAGCAGGTTCCCCTTATTTCTCACATTCTTAACCTTTCGCGCTTCCTTCCAAGAAGAGCTTCCTATTCCCTGTAGTCCCGCATTCATCCTAGTTCCAAACTGTCCAATTTACCTCTTCTTTCCTCCTACGTATATCACCTTTTAGTATTTCCTTTTTTCCTGCCTTTCTTTTTAATTTCAAACATCTTTTTTTGAAACTTCATTATTGGCTTTTGTACATTCAACCACGCTTCTTTTTTTACTTTTAACCGCTTGCAATCAACCCTCTTCATTTTTGCAACCAGCTCAACTGTTAAATTCTTAGTTTCCTACTTTACGCAATTCCACATACCTTCCTTTGCACTGCTTAACAACTGCTTTCCTTCATTTGCTCCCAGATTTTGTTTCAGTTTTCAAACTCAGCTTCACATTTCACTGATTTACTTGCTAGTGCTCTTAGAATACTTATCCTTATTACCCCTTGTTCACTTAACTCACTCCTCACTCTTAATTCTACCAACTTCCGTCCGTATTTCACCTCCCTCTCCATCCAAGCCCACACTAACTTAATATTGCATAGAACACATAATGATCCGATAATCCCATTCCCTAACACCCTCTCTCTGATTTAACATCCAACACATACTTCAACATCTTCTTCACTAACACAAGAATCAATCATACTTTCACTTCGAAAC
>JABUQX010079940.1:0-15000 GCA_015478945.1 Trachelipus rathkii
GATAACCTATGTTACCATAATCCATAGCCTACCCCCATTATTTCCCTATCTCTGTACACATCTCTAGCCTGTCATTTAGCAATTCCTACACCTTTACACCTAGAAGCTTCTACTACCCAGCCTTTCACATAACCGTATACACCTATACCTGCCTCCGTGCCCTATTGATACAACTTTGATGTTTAAACCTTTATTTCTGAACTCATGATTATCAATTAATCAAAGCCATTATAGTGACGTTCTTAGATCAATATACATTGGGTCAATTTGTAGCACGCCACAAACTTAACGATGGGAGTTTTGATCCTTTACTACAATCAAACCTGTTCAAGAAGCTGTACCGTACACCTATCCATAAGGGATTGTCTATAACTTTAAGATTTTGTTATTCTATGGAGTCGGATGTTGATGAGTTATCTGTATAGTATAGTAGTTGCTCCAAGGTTGAAGTGACCTGTAAGTTGTTAGTTGACCTAATGAGGCCATAATGAGAGTGGTCCATATCCGATGTGCTAACCAAACAAATTTGAGATGAACCAAAGTGATATGATGCCTTAATTAGAGAGTGTGGCACAAAGAGAGTTGCCTTAATACATTAGAGTTGCGCCAAGTATCGGGTAGCTCTACATAATGGGGCCAATCTAGAGTGCCCACTTTTTTCAGGCTTTTCCTAGCCTCCCCTGATCTCGAATAGCCTTAATATGGGTATACCCACTAGGTAGTAAGGTATCGAGGAAATCTCGAATTTGGCGATATTGATTTAATCAAGCTGGCTAGGAACTTCCTAATAATGTGGCTTTAATAGTATATATTCTAAAACAAATTAATCACTTGTTTCATTCTACATTCACCTATGTACACGTGGTGAGTTGTCTAGGCCACTATAGATTTAACACCCCGATAGATCCTGAGATTTAAACGCATAGACACTATTGACTTTTAACTCATTAAGTACTAATACATTCACAACCAATAGAACTTAACACTTACCAAGCTACACAGCCACTTCGATATTTTTGATGCTCAACTTTGTGATTAGCCTTCAACATTTGATGCCTCACACCATTAAAATGACCATCAGCATTGACGCCTAACCAAACTATTGATGACCTTGCATACATTAAGTATTGACCATATCAGACATATTAATTGCCTCAAGCGATATGAGATGCCTCAAATTTTTTGTTGGCCATCAATATCGATACTTCTACTGATCGCGGATATCTTTGATGAAGTGCAGACACTTTGTACCACCTATAAGTAGAAAGAAGTGGTTCATCTTTTGAATGGACTCATCTTTTATGTCTACCTCTAAGATCATAAGGCGAGTCACGCAACAGGGCTCTAGTCAGTTGTGAACGCTCCTTCGCGCGAAATATGAACAACCAATCCCGCACGTCCGGGAAGGTGCGACCTTTAAGGGTATGTAAACACGCCACTTCACGTACCCCCCCCGCCGGGTGAGCGACCCCGTCAAGGCGTGCTATAACATATTATTTCCACGATACCCAGCAACCTAGCTCACGACGTTTGCGGACATCCCCAGCAGGTCGCAAATGAATATCCGCGTACCTCGCCCGCCCCGCGTGCAGACGCCGTGAGAGCGAATATTACTCAGCATGCGCAGAAACGAAATAAATGAGTAGTAATCTAATAAGATAGCTATTCAGAATTTACATTTTTCAGAAATATAAACTATGAGTCATTCCATTTTTATTTCATACTTAAACATTTTTATTTAAAAACTATTTTCAGGAACATATACTGTAAAACTCTTCAGAGACCTGAATTCTTATTTATAAACACATTATATTTATATAAGCAATTATTTTCTTAACTTAAATACTTTTTTAAGTTGAGAGACATTTTAATTTGTATAGAATTTTTTAATAAAATGAGATAGTGGGTTAGAGGAAGAAAAAATTCAGTGGAGTGATCTGATATATATATGGTCAGTTTTTATTTTGTACTAAACATTTTGTTAAACGTTGAAATTTAACCTAATATAAACTCATTAAACATCTACATCCTTAAATGCAGTAAATCAGTGCAATTATCAATAAGAGGTGTGGTACCTATGTGACACCTTAAAAAGGGGAAGGGATTAGTATTGCTTTTGGTTTGTAAACTGCTTTACTGCTTTAACATACAATTTTTTTACGTTACTTTGATTTTTAACTATGTTTATACTGGCTTTCAATCTTAACATAGTTTAAGCTGCTATTTAAAAACTTCACATAATGTATTTAATATCTGCTTTAATTATACTCAGATTATATTAATATAACATTAAATAACCTTAAAGCAGCTAAATCAGATAAAATCAATTAGAGGTCTGTGAACGCTTTAAACATACTAAAGAGCATGGGATTGAAGTATGATTTTGTTTTTAATGCTTTACTGCTTAACTCATGTTTTCTGCTGTTAAACTTTACTGCTTTAACTTTTAACTTTCTGCTTTACTGCTTTAACTTTCTGCTTACTGCTTTAAACTTTCTGCTTTCTGCTTTACTGTTATAACTCATATATTTATTACAATTATCTTTTCTTTATTATAATGTTTTAATTATGTATTTATATTTTTATTTATGTTAAAAATACTATTTTAATTTATTTATTTCTTTTTAATTCTTTATTTTATTTTTATTATTTTACTTTATTATATTTTCAATTTATTTTTATACTTTTTTATTTTTATTCCTTTTTAATTCCTTTTTAATTTTATATATTTATTTTATATTTATCTTATTTTATTATATTATTATTTTTTTATTAATTTTTATTATTATACTTATGATTATTTATTAACTTCATGCCTATTGTTATTTAATTATTTGAACAACACACTAGCACACACATTACAGCTCACAACACACACATAGCACTTCACTTAGAAATCACAATCACTGTTACCAACTTATCACAATTCACGTATGACACTACTTCATTTTGAACACTTACATTTACCCATAGACACTTATATTTACTACATTATAATAAACACACACACACCACAATTAATACACTTACACTTAGACCACATTCATCTATGACATCTTATACACACATTCACTATGACACTTAATTCAACTCTATGACACTTACATTTACCCTAGACACTTACATTTACACTTATACATAACACACACACAACACACACACATACAGATTTACTTCATTACACACACAGTAATTACTTACGCTCACAGAATAATAGTATACAGATTTACTACACACAGATTTACTTACACACACAGATTTACTTACGCATGTACACACACTTTTACTTACACTCCACAGATTTACTTACACTCACCACACACACTTAAGCACACAGATTTACTTACACACACACACAGATTTACTTACACACACAGATTTATTTACATACACACACACACACGATTTACTTACACTCACACACACATACACCACACACACCTACACACACACGCACCTCACTTTACACATATACCCCACACCACCGCACAGGCTCACTTTACAAACAGTATAAAGTAAATTTATAAAACATTTTAATGTTTAATTAAATCACACGTAATTTAATTATTCATACATTCAAATATAACTAAAATGATTTCAAAGTTTCTTAAAACTTCTATAAATCATCGATATATTTTGAACAAAAGAATTTTTATTAATGTTTAGTACATTATTTTGTTTTTTAAATTTTATAAACTATCAAGTTATTATAAATAACTTTACTTAAAATTATTTATTTTAATTATTTATTAAAACATATATTTTACGTACCTTAAAGCAAATAAATCAGAAAATCAGTAAAGGTCCAAGCCCTAGCACCCCTCTACCCACGCTATGCCTACGGTTTTGTTCTGATTGACTTACTGCTTTTACACATCTTTACCGCATGTAATAAGTATAAAAAGACCAAAATAAGTTCTTCTCTGCTAACATAACATTCATTTTATTAAAATCATTCTATAGTATTTTATTTAAAAATAAAAATTATCACATTCTTTCAAAAACAACTCATTCAATGTTTACTAAAATATTTCAAAGTTTTTTAAATTATTCGGATTTCTGATTCTATATATTATTATTATTATTATTATTATTAATTATTATTATTATTATTATTATTACTTATTATTATTAATTATTATTATTATTATCTATGTACATTGACAAACCAACACGAGAAAACAACAACCCGCACTCGTTACAGATACGAAACTGACTCTTTGTAAATGGTTTGAAAATATAACTACTTTAGGCCTAAATTTTGGATAAACCTTTTTGTACCCCTAGGCGATTTAGGCATTCCAGGTCAAAATATATTTCAACTGACCTTTTTCTGTAAAATGTGGTGCAATACTACGTTAGGCCTAATTTAGGCCTAAATTTAGGATAAGACCTTTTGTAATATCCCGGGGCGATTTAAGCCTAATACCAGTCAAAAGGTAATTCCAGTATAGCCAAGAATCGAGAATAATGTTTTATTTATAAAATATTTCAAATCTAAAAACTTGCTGGATCGGTAAGATCCTTTGATCAGGTAAGAAGAAATGTTTACCTTTTCTTGTGAGGTGGGACGGGGGGATTGTAATCCTTAATCTCTATATGACTCGTATGTGATTGGTCGAGAATTATTTTTATCGCTTTTTGGTTTTTAAAAGGTTATGAAACAACATGTCTTTTCTCATATCCTAGCCCTACCTTCTGATTGGATGAAAATTATATTTGAGCGAAGCGGATGTTTTAGACCCAAAGCTCATACTTTAGTCAAAATCATACTCGTTTTTCCTGTTAAGCGGTGCACAAGTTCTCTGATTTGTAATAAAAGTGTTCTATTTTCACTAGGTGTATATCATGATTCACCTTAACAAGGTATACCATAATACAAGAACTTGTCCATGGGAAATCAAAGAATCCCGGAAGTAGGGTTCATCTTATAAAAGAAAACCCGATGGATTGGAATTTTTCAAGTGTGCTACCCAAACTACCATGTTATAATACCAAGCGTATTTTCCGTGAGTCCAGATGAATTACTTTGTTATATGTAATCACACTGAAGAGTGGCTTACAGAAAACTTAAACCAAACTCAGCTTTAAACTGGACCGAAAAAGTTATTAGCCTGTGCGGAAGAAACCAGCCGATAAAGCAATTACTCTATCATTTTATTAAACTCATATAACATGAATAAGCATCCAAAAAAAAGAACATAGGAGAAAATAATGAAGAAGAGCCGCGTATTTGAACCTACATCATTTGGATTCTAAATTTCAGGCCTAACGCAGCTGAAATATATGTCTAGAGGTACGTAGGCGAATGTTAATGCAGATGAAAAAGACATATGTGTTATCTAATTACGTAACCGTTAATTCATTACAATGTTATAACCAAGAATACTACGCAATTTAAGAATAACCCTGATCGTGATCCTAACGCGAATCATCGATCCGGCTTCCCTGTTCTATAGACGTACAGAAAATTCAATTTATCTACTTAGAAACCAATGGCAAGAAAGTATTATCAGTGACCCAGAATGTAAAATACTACTATGATTCTGAGCGGGAACTTTTTAACGTCATGTGTAACTGAAGGTATTAGCTAGAGTACACCGAAACTATATCATGCGATAATGATAAATAAATAAAAGACCTCCACAATTTAAAGAAAATTTTAATTTCTAAAAATAATTTATAAACATCTTGTGTCAAGTGCATGTAGAAGTATTTCTCTATTTATGTTTAAATCACTTTATAATATACATTGGAAATATACGTAAGCCTAACATAGATAAGTTGCTTTCCTTTATATATATAATATATATATATATTAATATATAATATATATTATTATAATTATATGTAATATATATATATATATTATATATATATATATATTATATTTATATATATATATATATGTATAAAAATCATTGTAAGTTATGTTATTAAATTTCTTTATTTCTAACAGTGAGAGTTTCACTAAACATTCTTAACATAAAATTTTTTACTTCTTAAATAAATATTTCATGTATGTTAAGAGTTTAATAAACGAACTTGGGCTCAGGAATATGAAATAAAAACATGTTTTTTCATAGCCCTTAAAACCAAAAGCGATAAAATAAATTCCTCGACCAAATCACAATCGAAGGTCATATAGGAGATAAAGGATACTCTGTGCACTCACAAGAAAGGTAAACATTTCCTTCTTAACTGCTTAAAGGATCTTACCCGATCCAGCATTGTTCAGTATTGAAATATATTTTATAAAATATAAATAACATAATTTTCGATTCTTGTCAAAACTAAAATTAACCTTTTGACCTGGTATTAGGCTTAAATCCGCTGTGTACAAAAAGGCTTATCCTTAATTTAGCTAAATTTTGGCCTAACGTAGTTATTGCACAACATTTTACAGAAAAAGGTCAGTATTGAAATAATAATTATTGGACCTGGAATTAGGCTAAATCGCCCCGGGGAGTACACATAATAAAAAAAAAGGTTTATCCCAAATTTAGGACTAAAGAGTTATTTCAAACCATTTTACAGAGAGAGTCAGTTTCGTATCTGGTAACGTGTGAGGGTTGTTGTGGTTTTCTCGTGTTGGATTTTCAATGTAGCATAGATAATTAATATAGATTAATAAATATATAAATAATAATAATAATATAATAATAATAATTAAATATAATAAAATAAAATAATAATAATAATTAAATAATAATAATATAATAATAATTGAAAATAAAGATTATTTACAAAACTTTGAAATATTTTAGTTAACATCGAGCGACTAATATAACTGTAAGTGAATAATTGTTTAATTTTTTAATAAAAACTTAGAATGATTTTTAATAAAATACATGTATATTGTTAGCAGAAAGAACTTATTATTTGTTCTTATTAATACTTATTACATGGGTAAAGATGATGTAAAGCAGTAAGTCAATAGAATCAATAACGTGGCACATAGCGTGTTGTAGAGGGTGCTATGGGGCTGGCACTTACTGATTTTTCTGATTTATTGACTTTAAAGGTTAAAGTAAAATTATGTTTTTAAATAAATTTCATAAATTTCGTACCCACGAATTTTAAGGAGATTGAAATTATAATTTATAAACAAAAAAGTATAACAGTTAATAATAAATTCTTTGTTCAAAGATATTGATTGATTTATTAAAGTTTTCAATTGAAAATCTATGAAATAATTTTATATTTTGAATGCTTACCTAAATTAACGTGTTTAATTAAAACATAAAATGTTTTAAATAATTTATTTTATTTGTGTAAGTGAGTGTGCGTGTGTGTGGGTGTGTAGTGAGTGTGCGTGTGTGTTTGTGATGTGTGTGGTGTGTGTGTGTGTTGTGTGTGTTGTGTGTGTGTTAGTAAATCTGTGTGTGACTGTAAGTAAATCTGTGTGTGTAAGTAAATCTGTGGTAGTGTTAAGTAATTGGTGTGTAGTAAATTATTGTGTGTGAGTGTTAAGTAAAACTGTGTAGTGTAAGTAAATCTGTGTGTGAGCGTAAGTAAATGTGTGTGTAAGTAAATCTGTGTGTAAGTAAAATCTGTGTGTGTAAGTAATTAAATCATGGTGTGTGAGTGTAAGTAATCTGTGTGTGTGTATAGTGTGTGTGTATAAGTGTAAATTTTAAGTGTCTATGGTATAATGTAAAGTGTCATAGTGAATGTAAGTGTCATAGTGTATATGTGTTGTATAGTGTCATAAAGTGAATGTTGTTGTCCTAGTGATAAGTGTGTGTAGTGTGTGTGTGTTGTGTGATGTATAAAGATGTGTAAATGTAAGTGTCAATGGGTAAATGTAAGTGTCTAGGGTAAATGTAAGTGTCATAGTGAATGTGTGATATAAAGTGTCATAGTGATGTGTGTCTAAGTGTAAGTGTGTGTGTGGTGTGTGTTGTGTGTGTGTTGTGTGTGTGTTTACTGTGTCATAAATAATAATAATCTACACAAATGAGGCATGAGGAAAATAACACTAAGTATAATTAATAAAAATAATTAAAATAGAAAAGATAATAATAAAAGTAAAATATTAAACAATAAATTAAAAGAATAAAAGAATAAAAATAAAAAGTATTCAAAACAAATAAAATAATAATTATAAGTTAAAACGTTATTCTTTTATCGTTTGACGTTTTATCAGAATAAAAAAAGTCATTAAACGAAAAACAAAATAAGAGAATAACAATGAAAATAAAAATATAAAAGAAAACAAATAATGTTAATAATATTATTGAAATAAAAACATGAGTAATAAGCAAGAAAAGTGGTAAAGCAGTAAAGCAGCATAGCAGTAAAGCAGTAAGCAGCAAGTTAAAACAGTAAAGCAAAGAAAGGTGGTTATAGGAAGGATTAAGAGAATACCACCTATGAGTTAAATAGGCAGTAAAGCCAGTAAAACAAAAGCATACTACATCCCCCCCTTGGTGTTACGGTCAACCTCTATTTGAGTTTACTTGCATCTCGTAACTGCTTTTAAAGTATTCGTAGATGTTATAAATATATGAGTTAACAGCAACAGTACAAACATTGAGTTAAGTAGTACAACATGAGTTTAAAGCAGTAAAACATGAGTTAAAGCATTAAAACATGAGTTATAGCAGTAAAGCAGTAAAACAAAAGCAATACTAATTCCCCCCTTGGGTCAGGTAACACTCTATGACTTTTACTGCAATTTTACTGCTTCGTAGGTATGTAATGTTTAAGTGTTTTTTAGTAAAATTTCGTACAATTTGTAGCTAAGATATAAATGATTAAATATATCAGACACTCATGGAATTTTTTCTGTCTTTACGATACACAATATTTATAAAATTTATAAATTAAAAAGTATTAAGTAAGTATTAAGTAAAAAATTAATTTAATTAAATATATAAGGATAATAAATGTAATAGGATTCTTAATGGTTTTACATTTTATTGTTCCAAAGAAATGTACTTATTGTTAGAATCTTAAAATGTTAAATGTATGACAATAAATGAATGACTCATAGTATAATTTAGAAAAGAAATTCTTATGCGTAATAGTTTTACATTGATATCAATTTTTTATCGTTGCGTGTCTGGGAAATTATTGCGCCACGGCGGGCGCCACGCTGGCGCGGGTACGCGGAAATATTGGCCTAGCGCGGAGCCGCACGCGGGCGGGCGGGTGTACGCGAAATATTATGCGCCTGTGTGCGGCGCACCGACGGAGAGGCGGGACGCGGCCGGTGTCTGCACCTGCGGTGTGCGGATTGGTCTGTCGTCTAATCGCGCGAGAGGGCATCACGCGAGCCCTGTTTGGGATAGCCTTATGATGTAGAGTTAGACAAAGATTGTAGTCATCAAAAGATGAATCATCAAATATAGGTGTGTATCAAAGATGAAAGTCGTCATCAAAGCATGAAATCAATCAAAGATGAGGCACAAAATTGAGGCATCAAATGCTGGGCATTAATGCTGAGGCATCAAAGTTGAGGCATCAAAGTTGAGGCGTAAATGCTGAGGCATTAATGTTGAGCATCAAAAGTTGAGGCACTCAAAAAGTTGCAGCAATCAAAAATATCCGAGTGTGGTGATGTAAGTGTAAGTGCTATGGTTTGACATGTAAGTGGTTATGGTTTAATGTAAGTGTCTATGGTTTTTAATGGTAGAGTGTCTATGGATGAGGGTGTAAGTGTCTTGGAGGCTGTCCTAGTTTTAATAAGGTGTCATAGTGTTATGATGTGGTATAGAAGTCCTAGAAAATAACTAACTCATAGTAGGGAAAGTAGCCAGCCAGGCTTGTAATAATACGCCAATCGAATCCTGCCAGTCCATTTATTAACCTAGGGGTACGAACCATATTAGGGCTAGTTCCGGGGAGATTCAGGGGAGGCAGAAAAGGCTTGAAAAAGTTGGCTCAGTTTGCCTCATGCTGGGCAGCCGCTCACTGGCACTATGTCGGCGACTCCACTTGGCACGTCATTGGCACTCCTTGGCAACTCTTGGCACTCATTGGACTTGTGGGCCATTGGCACTCACGTTCGCGCACCCACACCGCGTGCGCCACTCATACCTATTACTCATTCTAATACTCATAGAACAACTAATAGAACTCCCTAAGGTACTTCTTACGGTGATTGGGAACCAATCAAGCCATCAAGTTAGGTGTTTAAATTGACGCGATGGTAATAGGTGACAGGGTCAATGGGTCTGAAATATCATGGTCACTAAAGTTAAGACATCAAAGTTTGTAGGGGCAGCGTGTTAGGCTAGGTATAGGTGTACTCTAGGGTTAGGTGAAGGCTAGGTGTAGGTGTAGGCTTAGTAAAGTTAGGCTTTAGGTTAGGTTAGGTTGGTTAGGTTTAGGTTAGGTTAGGTTAGGTTAGGTTAGGTTAGGTAGGTTAGTTTAGGTTAGGGTTGGTTGGTTAGGTTTGGTTAGGTTAGGTTTAAGGTTGGTTAGGTTAGGTGAGGTTAGGTTAGGTTAGGTTAGGCTTTGGTGGTAGGTTGGTTTGGTTAGGTTAGTTAGGTTAAGGTTAGGTTAGGTTAGGTTAGGTTAGGTTTAGTATGTATGTAGGCTGGGTGTAGGCTGGGTGTAGGCTATGTGGAGGCTGGGTGTAGGCTATGTGTTAGGCTGGGTGTAGGCTAATGTGGAGCTGGTGTAAGGACATAAGTATGTAGGCTAGGTGTAGGTGGTGTAGCTGGTTGTGGACGTTAAAAAAATTAACACGGTGGGCAAAATAGAACCCATCGGGATCTGGAAGGTAAAGGCCGAATATCATGGTCAAACAAAGGTTAAGACATCCAAAAAAGGGCTAAGCCCCTAAATGAAAATCAAAAATTACCGTGGGCAAAAATTACCCATGGTCGAATAAAATTAGGGGGGGCGTAAAAATAGGCCGGGCATACGTACAACGGATTTTGCTTACGCAACCGTTCTGTGCGGCAACCTCCTATCTTCGAAGGGTTGAGCCCAAAAATCAGGGTTGCCGAAAATTGGGGTTGCCAAAAAAATTTAGGGTTGAAAAATACCGTGGGGCCAAAAATGAACCCATGGAAAGACCAAAGGCGTTGGCGAAAAAATTTAGGGTTCTCAAAAAATTAGGGTTCTCAACAAAATTATGGCGTTCTCCAAAAATTAGGGGTTCTCTAAAAATTTAGGGTTTCTCCAAAATTAGGGTTCTCAAAAAATTGGGTTCTCAAAATACCGTGGGCCAAAAAGGACCCATGGAAGACCAAAGGTGGTCGAAATGTTATAGGGCCTCAAAAAGGTCAAGGCCCAAACAGGTCACAAGGTCAGGTAAAAATTTGGCCCAAAAAAGGTCAAGGCCTCAAAAAAAAGTGAAGGTCAAAAAAGGTCTCAAGCGCAAAGGTAAAAAGGTCAAGGGTGGGTGTTTTCGAGTTGGGTTGGGTTTTTGGGTTTTTTAGGGTGGATGTTACTTATCCGTTAATGTTCGAAATTGCCCTCCCAACTCGACAAAAAGTATACATCCTTTCTGTCTTGTAAATAAAACATAAAAGTTAGGTATAGTGGTTTTTAAACTTTTAGGGGCAGTTTGATACGAGAAACGTTATATTGATTCAGAGTCTTTTTTTTCAATAAACAAAGTCGCGAGTCCTAATTTTGAGATAGTGATGGTTCTTCAGTCCACTTGTTTACATATAGACTTGAATCAAATAATTAAAATTAACGCTGAACCACCATTGTTATCAACAGAGGCTGCGGAGAGTCCGAGGAGTCGTGAGTCGTGGAGTCCGTGCAATTTCCAGGATCGGAGTCGGAGATCGAAAATTTCTGTGCAAGTGGAGTCTGGAGTCGGAGTCGGAGTCGAAAATTTCTGTGTAGGGGAGTCGGAGTCGGAGTCAAAAATTTTAGAACTATTTTTATTATTATTATTATTAATTAATTACTTATTATTATTATTATTATTATTATTATTGTATTATTATTATATTATTCTTATTATTGATTTATCCATTATTTATTATTTATTATATTATTATTATTGAAACTGAAAGTATTAAACTGTTAATTGAGAGAATGGCTGTTTAATACATAAAGTAACAATATTTTCCATTATATCCGGTTATACATTTGTTTCCGAAACTGAAATATTTTTGTTTTGAGTTGCGCTGCGCCTGCATCTTTATGTCTTTACTATAGACGTAGCGGATGGTGATTTTTGTTCATAGACCACTTGCCATGTTTTTCGGTTTTGGGTAGACCCCTGCTTACCTGGTTTTGATTTTTTGCTAAAACTTAATATATATATATAATATATATATTATATATAAATATATAATATACTATAATATTATTACTATAATATATTATATAAGTATATATAATTAATATATATATTATATATATTATATATATATATATATATATATATATTATATATATATTATAGCAAAGTATAACATAGACTAATGCAAAATATCCCCTCTGTCCTCATTGTTTTCACGTTTCACGATTCCTTAATTATAAATAAATCCTGCTTATAGCAAAATCAAATCAACCATTGGCCAATAAAAAATGGCGAGTCATGGTCAGCGTAATTTATCTATCTTTTCTAACTACGACTTGTTCTAAAATTGTTATAAAAAAAAAAATATAATGTACTATACTTTTCTCCAGCCCTCCCAAACAATGACATTTGATTTCAGTTTAACTTGTTCACTTTAATTTGGTATTGCCTAACTACCAGTTTTATATTTTTGAAAATGATTGTTCTTAACACTTTCTCTTTTCAAGACTCAGAAAACAAAATGAACTTATTTGTCTCCTCACGTTCGTATTTATGACTGACGAAATTGAACAAGGGTTGTGCAAGTACAAGTCCTGTACTCAGCGGCTGCTCTTCGCGATTCGTAAGACAAGAATGGACTAAGAATATTCATACTACTGCGCGTAAATGTGTGTTAACATGATGATACTAAGCGATTGGGTATAACTCATTATGTGCAGTTGTTTTACAAGTTTTCAAGCGAAGTGGCTACAACTTACACACATTTTCTGATAAATATACTAATTATAATTTAATTAAAATATAATGCCTTAATGAAATCCACCATCCGTTGACGCCCCGATTTTACATCTCATGAACCTCTTTTTTTTTTTACTTTCATGGCCCTTTGCAAGCTTTTGTAGACCCCCTGGGGTCGATATAGACCACTTTGTGAATCACTGGCTATAACGTAAGAGGAGTGGTGATTTTTGACTATCCACCGCGGATGCGGATAGTAAAACATCACTATCCGCGGATTGAGGATGAGGATTTTAGAGTCTTAGCGGCACAAGTAGTATGTCGATATATAATATATATATTATATATAATAGGTACATATAATAAATAATCAGTATATGAAGTATATATATTATAATACATATTAATATATATATAATATATATATATTATATATAGAAGAGCATATATATTAATAGATAGATATATATTATATATATAGAATATATTATATATATATATATAATTATATAGATATATTATAATATATAAGATATATATAATTATAATATATATATTAATTAGTATATATAATAACCTATATATATATATAATAATATATATATATATATATAATTCTTATATTATATACTATAGGAAGAAGAGAGGGATTGGAAGTTTCGTAGCTGTCAGGACAAGTGAAGAATTTCTTCCATGGTTATAGGGTGACAGAGCTAGCAGCCTGGTCCTCTTTCTTTTGCTTGTATAAATCTTGACCTGCGTTAAGAATCTTCATGCGCCTAGAAGCAAATCCTCTGGCAGACTCTGGGTGAACGAGTTTTGAAGCCTAATGAAAGAAGATGCTAGTTCTACTGAAAGGCGAAAACCCTACCTGAGAGTATTAACCAGAGGACTGGGATCGGAAACAATTCTCGAAAAAAGAATTTCTTTCTATTCTAAATGCTGTAGGCTAGGGTTAAGAAGTTCGGGCAAAAAGTGTTGGAGTAACCAAACGACAGGACGCGAAAGCCCTTCCTGGAAGTTGTTATGATGTATATATATATATATATATATATCATATCATTATAATATATATTATATTAATATAATTATATATATATAATATATATATTATATATATACATAATATATATTAGTAATATATTATATTATAATATATGTTTAATTAAAATAAGTATTATATTATATATAATAATATAGTATGTATATATTATAAGATATATGATAGCACATGTGCGTTACCGAGATTGCGAGATATGGCCCACCTTTTGGCACCACCCACAATCTCTTTCTCAGCATCACCCCATTTGAAAAAGATTAATATGTAGATATACTTGAAATTAATATTACAATCTTGCTTAAAAAAAACTAAAGCTTCTGGGCCCTTAAAGGGAAAGTTTGCTTTCTTTTCTTCGGTAGATGAGATCTGCATCGCTGAAAAGATGCCGCCAGCTACACTTGTATTGAAGGCATAGCTAAGTATTGCCTGCCGGGAGTCTTCAAGCGAAGATAGTGAAGAAACTATTTACAATTATCACAGCCTACTCAAACAATGGAATCCTTTATCGATTCCAAGAGTTTTCGCTTTTGATAATCTTCCATCCAATGACAGAGTGTCCTTTGAAACCTCTGAAAAGACTCTTCATCGCTCTATGGTTTCGCTAACAGATAATAAATGTTGTGTCTGTTTCTGCAATCTTTTTCTTTTTTATTGCGCCTGGTGAATTTTCTGGCTTTAGCAGCATTTCATCAAATAGGAAATATAAATAAATAAATTTTAAACCTTTTGTGAAACACGTGGTTCAAGAAATTTGGTTTTTGTAATCTAGGATCCAGAAAAGTTACTAACTGCATGATGCGTAATCATTTGCGAGATTTGAGATACTATTATTATATATATCCAGCATGTATAAGTTTTCTGTAACCCTTGAAAGTCCCTTACTTTTAATCGCACATTTAGCACAGCTTTCATCGTTGCAACTAGAGGAATCTCGGCTGGCAAACAAGAATTTTCTGAGATACATAGTCTTACGTTACCTCTT
>JABUQX010079940.1:20000-31802 GCA_015478945.1 Trachelipus rathkii
AAAATAATCCCCACCAATACTAATATTCGTCTCTAGCAACGCAAGAAATAGGAGAGGTGTAATTATAGATTTATGAACAAAAGTTCAAACAAATTCCTGCCTATGCTGAAAAGGGAAGATGTCTTTGGTGAGAAGGAATGCTGGTGTTAGTTCACTTCCAGCAATCCATTGCTAATTTAAGGTCCTCACCTAAATCTTTCCTCCCTTTGAAATATTTTTACCCCCTGTCACCCATAAGAAGGTTTATTTCGTCCAAGACTTTAGTAGACTCCATGAAAGCCTCGACTCTTGCAGAGAGCCGATGCTAATGCTACGTATCAGCTCTGTAGCTATATATATATAATATAGGGTATATATATATATTATATTATATATATATATATATAATATATATATATATATATATATATATATATATTATTATATAATTATTATATATATAATATATATAATATTTATATATATATCAATGGCGACTCCAGTAACTTTTACTACTCGGGCTCTTCTCTTCTCTTCTCTCCTCTCTCTCTCTCTCTTCTCTCCTCTCTTTCTCTCTCTCTCTCTCTCTCTTTTCTCTCTCTCTCTCCTCTCTCCTCCTCTCTCCTCTATATATATATATATATATATATATATATATTATATATATATATATAATATATATAATTTATATATAATATTATATAATATAAATAGTATATATATATATTATATTTACAGTTGTTAACACTACCACTCACGGGCAGAGCCCTTATTAAGGAAGGGTTGTTGCACACATCAGTTATTCATACTAACGCAACTAGCGCAGATGCAGCACAATACCCAGTGCTTAAAGTGAGAGAGTAAATGTCAGCAGGAAATCAAAGAGATGGAAGAGATTCCCACAGAAACAGAGGAAGGCAGGAAAGAAGGAAGCACCGCAGAGAACAAGCCTGGAGTTACCAAGATCAACGACAAAACTCATGCGCCGGACACAGCATCCCTTGTGCTACGTGGGCGTCGTAAAGTGGTGGTACGCGAGTGATAAGTTCCTCGAGCACCTGCCGCTGCGGTACCTATAAAAAAGAGATAAAGCACCAACATCGCGCCGCAAGATAGAGGGTCAAGAGAATGGAAAGTGCAGAACAGTTTATAAGACTTTTGGCTTTGACTGACCCTATCTCAAAAGCCGGGTGAAACCGAGCCCCCCCCAATATGAAGAGCAGTACTCCATACAATGGCGAATGAGGCCCTTGTATTGGCTGGAGCAAATGAGAAGAGGAAAAAAAGTCTGCAGCCTAAACAGAACTCCAGTTTCTTGAGGCGCCCTAGCAACCGTTGTGGATGTGAGGTTCCAAGACATTTTTTTGTTTATGTTTAAGGCCAAGGATGTTTATATTGGCAACAGGAGAACGAGAGAACCGTCGAAAGAGATAGGAAGTTAGAAGGGTTTTGTTTTCTTTAAAAAAAAAAAAAGAAAAGAAAAAAAAAAAGGGGGAGGGGAAAAAAAAAGTTTGTATAACGTTGGGTTTTTAAAGAATGAATTTTCACAGAGGTTGAGACGACCCCCACCAAGGTCAGCGTGATGTTGGGTGGTAGAATAGAATCCGGAAAGATTAAGACGAAGGCATTCTAGAAGTAAAAAGATGGGGAGCAGAATTTGAAAAGAAGTGGAGAATGAATGGGTCGAGTTCATCGGCATATCGGAGTGGATGAGTTAGATTTGCGGGAGAGATCATTAATGAAAAGTAGATAAAGAGTTGATAAAACAAACCCTGAGGAACACCACTATTGAAAGAAAAAAAAGAAGTCGCCCCAACAACAACAGCCGATATTGAGCGATTTGAAAGAAAAATAGACATAAGTCAGCAAAGAGAAGGAGGAACCCAAAGAAAGGGAACTTGGAGAGCAGTGAAGCGTGGCCATACCCGGTCAAATGCAACACAAGGTCTCCCGTACGTTCCTGGGGCGGAAACCATATCTAGTTAATACGGAAAGCTATATTCGCCAGTAGACCTCGAGCGCCGAAAAGCAGTAATGCGAATCGGCAAAAGAGTGAATGAGAACTCAGATGATCTAAGAAATAGAGTTGAGTAGGTTTCAAAGATTTAGATAGAATACAAGTGAGAGTTATAGGCGAAAGTTAGAAGGAACAGAGCGGCTTCCTTTTTTCGGACAAGGTTGGACCATTGCGTGCTTCCAGCACTGAGGAAAATATTAGTATTGAGACATAGAGAATATAGTTTGAACGATGGGCGGGGTCAACTATATATATATATAATACATATATATTTATATAATTATAGTATATATATAATAATATTATATAATATATATATATATATATATATGATATAACTATATATATTATATTATTATAATATATATATATATATATATA
This sequence comes from Trachelipus rathkii, assembly GCA_015478945.1. NCBI lineage: Eukaryota > Metazoa > Arthropoda > Malacostraca > Isopoda > Trachelipodidae > Trachelipus > Trachelipus rathkii. The sequence continues at coordinate 22,378 of JABUQX010079940.1, forward strand.
AATATATATTTATAATAATATATATATATATATATTATATATATATATATATTATAATATATTATTAAATAAGTTCTTCCTTCTAACCGTTTTCTTTTTCTAACGTTTTCTGTAGTTCGATTCCAGGATTACTTTAATATTTAAAATCAATCTAAATTCACAGATGCCGTCTCCGCCATCCGATATGGGCATGAACTGCCTGCCATTTTTTAATGGGTTAAAAAGCGTTATTCTAATAGCGGTTATTCTTACCTTTTTTCGTTTTAATTTGTAATAATTTCATTTATATGACCAATTTTCCGCAAAAATAAGAGAAGTTTAACGTAAACATCAGGAAATTTTGCAATATCATTTCTAAATGTTAACTCGTGCTGAGCACGAGTAGCAGCGAGTGCAGGAGTCTCCTCTGATATAATATATATATATATATATATACTACTATATAATATATATATATATATATATATATATATATAGTATATATATATATATATTATTAGTATATATATATAGCCTAGTTAATATAGTAATAATATAATTAATTAAAGTTATAGATGAGGGTAATAGCCATTCAGTCCTATAAATCAATTTAAATGTTATTTATTAAATTTTGGTACCTTTAAGGAGGTTGATATTGATTTTGGAAGTTTAATTAGTTAAAAAAACAATAGTCTTAGCAAAAGTATAATTAGTTATCAAATTAAATAAAAAGTTATATTTCTTTATTATAACCAATAAGAATTCTTAATAAGTAAACTTATTTCATTTTTTTTAAAAAGGTGCGGGAACAAATGAGCGGAAACTTTTTTTGATCCGCACGTGCAAGTTCGCTAATTTCCTGACGACTCCGCACCTCCGCTAGTCCGCACCTATTCTGGTAGTCCGCTCGGAGCGGACTAGCGGACTAGCGGAATAAAGAGCGGAAGAAGCGGAGTGCCACCCTCTGATATATATATATATATATAATATATATATTTTATATATATATAGATATATATATTATATATATATATATATATATATATATATATATATATATATAGTAATAGTATATTATATATATATTATATATAATATATAATATATTAGTATATATAAACGTTATTCTCTTCACTTTTTCTAACATACACTGATTATTTTACATTAACGTAGTAACATTTAACAAAAATTTATCAACAACTTGTGTAAGTAATCGTTACTGAATCATGAAGATATGCTGCGCGTAACAAAGTTTTCACATCAATAAAGCAAACATAGCATCAATTGAACTAAGAAAATAATGTACAACGACAGACCTAACATACCTTAACAACACGATAAGCAGTCAACATTAACAAAAGTTCCATTCTTAACAACAGTGAATAAGTAACCTAACGCTGCATACAGACTAACCTACTCAACTCTTTTTCCAATATCGCTATTATTTACATTAACAAAGTAACAATTTAACAAAAATTTATCCAACCTAACCTAATTATAATACTGACCAACGAAAATACGCCAACGCAAAAAAGATTTCACATCAATAAAGCTAACATATCATACCCTGACCTAAGAATATAATATACAACGACAAAACATATATACTTATGCATGAATACATTCACATAACATTAACAAGTTCCATACTTACAACAGTAAAGTAACCCGTTGAATACAAAAACGTAACCTATTCACACGTTTTTCGAACATATTTTCTAACATATCATTAGCTATTGTTTTCGCTTAACATGGTAATATTTATCATCCCGTACCTAATTATCATACTGAATCAACGAAATATATGCCCAACGTAACGAAGTTTGCTAACAAGCTGAACATATAATAGTCTGATAACCATGAATATAACATACAACGAAAAACCTAACACAGCTTAAAGCAAGAATAAACTGCTAATATTAACAAAGTTTCATACTTAACAGCAGTAAAGTAACTAGCAACGCATACAGAACGAACAGGTACTAAGTTGATTGAGTTAAAATATTCATTTAACAAATCAGTATAGCGACGTGTTTGTTTATTTTACTTTTAATTTCATTTCCTTAAAACCTCTTGTTTTTTAAAAAAAACTTATTTATCTTTAATTTCATTTCTTTTAAACTTTTTGTTTTTAAAAACTTTTGTTTATTTTTAATTTTATTTCTTTAAAACTTTTTGTTTTTTAAAAAACTTTTACTTTTTAATTTTATTTCTTTAAAACTTTTTTGTTTTTACTAAAAATTTTACACTTTTCAAGTTTATAACGCAAAAAATTTGTGTTTTTACATACCCCAAAACGGTAAATCAGTGAATCAGGGGATGTGCCCCTTGAAAGGGTGTGAGTCCTGAGAGGGGGCGTAATGCCCGCTTACACCCTTACGGGGTGATCCCCTCTCTAAGGACTCACACCCTTTCAAGGGGCACATCTTATTGGGTTTTCTCTCGGGAGGTGATGTGTTGCTTTAGATACTCTTGGTTAATGGGCTGCTTTAGATACTCTCGGTTAAATGAAAATGTTTATTCGTAAGGTAGATACGTTATGTTAAATATTACTATGACAATGTGAAATTAACACTGATTTGTTAGAGAAGTGATGAGTTTTGTAAGATATTACTGTGTTAACTGACGGTGATGTGTTAAAAACGTGAGCCTAGGATAAGTTTTTGTTGCGTAATGTTAGGTTTGCCCCAAAAATTTTGCTAATGTCTACGTTTATTCATAGTTAATGATGTTATACTGCAAACGCTTGAACTTGATGAGAATAGTGTCATTTCATAAGTTCAAGATGCTGGTATCTTTGTAATTGGTCAACTTGTGTTAAGGATTTGTTAGATAATTACGGCCTTTTATCTGTTGCTGATGTGCGGAAAAGTGGGAACAATTCGATATTGTTTATGAACCTGTTAGCTACTTTACTTGAATAAGTAAAGGATTTTTTCAGGTTATTAGCGATTATCATCCGCAGGGGTATGTTAGGTTTGCATTTGTACATTATTATTCTTTGTCAGGTTACGATATGTTAGCTTTATTGATGCTAAAAGTTTGTTGGTTAAGCATATATTCGTGAGGGTCAGTATATATAAGACTTAGTTTTATTTTATGTTTTATCCAAAATGATATCGAAATATGACTTGAATAGTTAATTAGTTCAATAGATCATGACGGCTGGGTGGAATAGGGGACTGCATGGAGGGCGGTTGATTTACTGATTTTACTGATTTAGACCGCTTTAAAATCAGTAAACTAATTACGCTGTACTTGTGATATTTATCAAAGAACTGTATTTTTTATGTATGTCAAGAAAATAAAATTTTGTTATTATGTTATGGTTTGATTAAAAACTTTTGTTATGTTGCAAGTAGTCCGTTGGGGGATTAGAATTATACAATGTTATGGCACTCGATTCTTTTGTTAAAATATGACAAGTTTGATGTAAAAAATTGATCATTAGCCAATATATTCGTGTCAGTATGATGCTTAGACAGGGTTTATGCTAATTTTTTGTTAAATATTTACGATGTTAGTGAAAATTAACTTGATTGTTTATGAGATAGCTTGAAAAAGTGTGAATAGGTCACTTTGTATACGTGTTAGTACTGTTAAATGTCGTTATGCGGAACTTTGTTAATGTGAGGTAGTTTATTCGTAACGAATAGTGGTGTGTTAGGTTGTCGTTGTATATTATATTCTTATTTCAGTTATGTAATGTTAGCTTTATTAAATGTAAAGTAACGTTGTTACGTTAGCATATACACGATGGTTAGTAATATAAAGAACTTTTTTTGTGTTATGTTTATTCGAATGATACTCGAAAATGTGACATGAATCAATAGATTAATGGATCAATAGATCAATGGAGGGGGGTGGGAGTGGGTTGATGGTTTGATTTACTTGATTTACCTGTTTTAAAATCAGTAAACTATTACAGTTTCTGTGATATTTTATTCAAAAACATTTATTTTAATGTTATGTTTGGGTAAAGATTTGTTATTTTACAGTTATTCGTTGTTCTGTATGATAATTAGACAGGGTTATGATAAATTTTTGTCAAGTATTACTGTGTCAATGTAAAAATTAACGTTAATATTGTTGAGATATGTTGATGTGCTTGAAAAAAGTGTAAATAGGCTTGCGGTTATGTACGCTATGTTAGGTACTTTACTGTTGTTAAAGTATGAACTTTGTTTAAATGTTATAATTTTAGTTAGGGCGTAAGGTTGGTGTTAGGTTTTGCATTGTAAACAAAATTCTTAGTTGTGGTAAATGATATGGTTAGCTTTATTAATGTGAAAACAATGTTAAGTTAGCATATATTCGTTGTTAGTATGTATAAGAACTTATTTTGTACCATGTTTATCCGAAATGATATTCCATATTATCTGATTCACTAGATCGATTGACATAAGGTCACGGCTAGGTGGTAAGGGAGGGTAGGATGGGGCCTGATGGATTGATTTACTGATTACAGCTTTAAAATCGGTGAACTATTACACTTTACTATAACATTTTATTCGAAAAACTTTTTTTTTATGTTATGTTTGGATAAAAATTTGGTTATTTTTATGTTATGTTGGATAAAACTTTGTTATGTTTTGCAATTATTCTTGGGATATGATATTTAGGTAAGGTTATGAATAAATTTTTTGTTAAATATTTCTGATGTCAATGTGAAAAACTGTGTTACGGTTAGCATATATTCGTTAATCTGTAATAATAATTAGACAAGGTTGTGAGTAAATTTAGTCAAAATATTGACTGTTCAATGTAAAATAAAGTTAATATGCCTAGAGATATCTTGCAAAAGTATGAGTAGAGTACGTTTTTGCGTGCAATGTTAGTTACTTTACTGGTGTTACGTGTGGAACTGTTGCTAAACTTGTACCGTTTTTGCGGGTTTGAGGTGTGTTAGGTTTGTTGTCGTGAATATATTTTTAGTACAGATGAATGCTATGTAAGCCTTTATTAATGTGAATAACTTTGTTACGGTTAGTCCTATGTTCGTTGAATCAGTATGATAATTATACAAGGTTATGAGTAACTTTTGTTAAATTAATGAACCAATTGGTTAATCGAGAATTTAATTGCTATGTTGGGGATGATGCCTTACAAGTATGTCATTGGTTTACGTTTTTTTGTATCATGTTAGTTACTTTCTGTTGTTGAAGTAATGGAACTTGTTATTTCGATTATATTCAGTTTTATTCATTTTCCACTTAAAAAATTGCAGTACATCAAATCCCACGATCCATGATTCTCAATACTGTTAGTTCCCTTTATTAATGGAATATACTTTGTTATTGGTATCATATATTCGTTGATCAGTGTTAAAAGAACTTGTTTTATGTTATGTTTTATCCAAAAATGATACACGAAATGTGACTTGAATCAATATTATGCGATAGATCGTGATCATGGGTAGGAGAGGAAGACGATTGAGGAGAGTAGGGTGGAGGGGTTTGATTTTACTGATTTTACTGCTTTTGGGGTATTGGTAAAAAACGGCAAATTTTTACGTTATATAAAAATAAAAAGATAATAAAAATATTTTAGTAAAAAACAAAATGTTTTTAACAAATAAATTAAAAATTAAGTTTTTAGTAAAAACAAAAAAAGTTTTAACGAAATAAAATTAAAACAATTAATTTTTAAAAAAAAAACAAAAAAACACTAACAAAATGTTTTAAAGAAATAATTAATTAAAAAAAAAAGTTTTAGATTGTTATAAAAACTAAAGACCATTAGCAAATAACATAAAAGTTTTTTAAATAAATTTGGTTATGTTTGACCTGTGTCAATATAAGAATCAAATGTATAGGCTTAGTGTTTCGAAAACGACCACACAAGAATCACAGGTATTGCGTAAGGTTTTCGAAATAACGAACTCAAACAAAATGCATAGGTAATTGCTTAATGGTTTTGAAAAAGTGGTGATGAGTTGGAACAATTTTTTCTTCGATCTTGTATTCTGAATTGCTGCTAGTGATACAAGGAACCACATCAGTCGTTAAGCTCGTTCTGTGCATTGTTAGTTACTTTATGTGTCTGTTAATATGGGAACTTTGCTTAATTGTAGCTCTTTTATTTTTGATCATTAAGGTTGTTAGGTTTTTGTCCATTTGTGCGTTAAGAGTTACGTAGTTCAGGAAATATGATTATGTTTTAGCTTTAAATTAATGTGAAATAACTTTGTTATCGAGGTGTTCAGCATATATTTTGTTGGCGAGTTTGATAATAGATTAAGTTATTGGTAACTTATTGTTAAATTGTTACTTATGTTAATTGTAAATAACAGTGATATTGTTTAGAGATATGTTTGAAAAAAGTGTGAATAGAATCGTTCCTTATCAATGTTGTAATTTAACTGTTGTTTAAAGTATGAAAACTTTGTTTAATGTTACTGTTTATTTTCGTGTTTAACCTGTATTGGTTCAGGTGATGTACATTTTATTCTTTAGTTGCAGGTATATGTTAGCTTTTATTGGATGTGAGAAACTTTTGTTACGTTAGCATATATTATTTGGTCTGTATGATATTAGGTTAGTTAAATTTTTGTTAAATTTACAGTTACTGTAAAATAACAGTGATTAAGTTAGAGATATGTATTTGAAAAAGTGTGAATAGGGTACGATCTGTATGCAAATGTCAGTTACTTACCTATTGTTAAGTATGATACTTTGTTAATGTCGACTGTGTTTATTTGTGTCTAAGGTATGTTAGATTTGATGTTATACATATATTTCTACATCAGGTTATTATGTAGCTTTTATTGATGTGAAACTTTGTTGGTGTCAACATATATTCAGGGGTTAGTTGTATAAAAAAGAACATATTTTTATCCAAATGATACTCGAAATATGAACTAAATGTCAACAGATCAAGTAGATCAATAGATCAATACCCCAATAGATCAGGGTTAGGACGGGTAGGGGGGGAGGGTGGTTGATTTACTGATTTCTACTGATTTACTGCTTTTGGGTATTAAAAACACAAATTTTTGCGTTATAAACTTGAAAAGTGTAAAATTTAAGTAAAAACAAAAAAGTTTTAGAGAGTTAAAAATAAAGAAAAGTTTTAAAAAACAAAAAGTTTTTAAAGATAATAATAATTAAATAAAAAAAAGTTTTTTAAAAAGAAAAGTTTTAAAGAAATGAAATTAAAAATAAATATGAAGTTTTAAAAACATAAAGTTTAAAGAAATGAAATTAAAATTAAATAAGTTTTTTAAAAAACAAAGGTTTTAAGGAAATGAAATTAAAAATAATAATGAAACAAACAGCATCGCTAATATATAGAATTTATTAATGAATATTTAAGCTCAGTCAGCTTCGTACCTGTTCCGTGTCTGTATGCGTTGCCTAGTTACTTTTATGTTTTAAGTAATGAAACTTGTTAAGTATTAGCAGTTTTTCTTCTTTAGCTGTGTTAGTTTTTCGTTGTAATGTTTATATTCATCGGTTTCAGACTATGATATGTTAGCTTTGGTTAAGCCAAAAACTTTAGTTACGTTGGCATTATCTGATCATGTAATTATAAATAGTAGGTGATGAAATATTACCAATATTAATGCGAAAATAGTATTGATGATGTTAGAAATAATGGTTGAAACGTGTGAATAGGTTACTTTTTGTATGCAACGGGTATGTTACTTTTACTGTTGTTAAGTATGGAACTTTGTTAATGTTAGTGAATTATTCATTGCATTAAGTATTTAGGGTTTGTGTCGTTGTATATTTATATCTTAGGTCCTCAGGTGTAGTGATTATGTTATGCTTTATTGATGGGAAATCTTTGCTGCGTTAGCGTATTTTCGTTGGTAGTATGAAATTTAGGTTGGGTTTGTGATAATTTTTGTTAAATGTTACTTTGTAAATGTAAAAAAATAATAGCGATATGTTGGAAAAAAGTGTGAGTTGGTTACGTTCTGTATGCAGCGTTTAGTTACTTTTCCTGTTAGTTAAGAAATGGAAACTTTGTTAATGTTTGACGCTTATTCGTGATAAGTATGTAGTCTGTCGTTTGTACATTATTTTCCTATGTTATATGATGCTAAGTTTGCTTATTTGATGTGAAAACTTTGGTACGTTGATGCATTTTTCATTGGATTCAGTAATGTGAAATATATAATTTTGTGTCTGATATATTTTTGTTAAGATTTGGCCTATTTTAATGTAAAAATATCAGTGAAATGTTAGAAAAAGTGTAAGTAGATTACGTTCTGCGCTCAATGTTATTTACTTTACTGTTGTTAAGTGGAACTTTTTTAATGTTAACTGTTTATTCTTTTAATGATGTGTAGGATTGTGAGTGTGCATATATTTCGTAGTTCCAGTCGTATGCTTGTTGCTTTATTTTTGTGTGAAATTGTTTACGTAGCAATATATTCATTGATCAGTATGATAATTACAATCAAGATTTGTGATAAATTTTTTGTTAAATATTATATGTTATATGATAAAATATCATTGATATGTTAGAAAAAAGTGTAAGTAGGTTACGTCTTTGTATGCTATGTTTACTTTTACTGTTGTTAAGTATGAACTTTGTTAATGTTAGCTGTTTATTCATGTTTAAGAATGTGTTTGGTTTGTGAGTGTACGTTTTCGTTAGTTCATAGTGATGCTGTTAAATATTACTATGATAATGTTGAAAACTTTGTTACGTTTAGGTCATAATTTCATTTCGGTCTTAGTTATGAATTATTTACAACAAAGATTGGGATAAATTTTTGTTAAAATATTACGTATGTTAAATGAATTAAATATCCAGGGAAATGGGGTAGGGGAGGGGAAGGGGTGTGGTGGTTTGATTTACTGATTTTACAGCTTTAGGGTCTGTAAAACAACACAAATTTCTTAATAGGTTAAAATATGAAAAGCGTAAATTTTAGTTAAAACACAAACTGTTTAGAGCATAAAAAACACAAAAATAAATTGAAGTTTTGTGTATGTTTATAACAAAATTAATGGCTGTAATCAATAGTCATTATTGTGGAGTAGGATTGTGAGGCTAGGGAGGGTGAGGTGGGGATTGGCTGTAGAATGCTGGGGAGTGTCTAATTATTGAGGCTCATAAGAGGCTCAGAGGCTCAGGAGGCTCCTAGAGGCTCATTGATTTTATATTAAAAAACGTAAATTTTTTAAGTTATTAACTTAAAAAGAATAAAACATGTTTAATTTTTTAAATTTTTTTAGAAAATTTTTTTTCATTTTTTTTTAATTATTTAATATAAAATTTAAATTTTTTTTTTATTAATTTTTTTTCCTTTTCTTGTAATCGAGGAATCATCATTATAGAAAGATTGTATCCAAGTTCGGTCGTTCTATGTCATATTTCAGGTTTTGGGTGGCTCGTATCCTCCCATCTGGGCCTCACCACGCGTTATTTTAACACCTGGGGGCATCTAAAGATATCATCCTTAGGATGTTTATAACCGAGTTTCATCTCTA
>JABUQX010079941.1:0-17500 GCA_015478945.1 Trachelipus rathkii
AGCTCACCTCGGTGGCAAGCATGTCTCGATCCAGAACATGGGATTGGACGAATCGGGGTAGTGCAATTAGAAATACGCCTGCAAGTTCCCAGATCTCACGCTCAATGACTTCTTTTATGGGGCATACTCAAGGACAGAAGTTTATCGCTCAAACAAAGAACGTTAAATGCATTGAATTGAAATCGAAAGAATGTCGCGACATTCCCAATTGAACTGTTCTTGTCGTTTTACACTCGGTTCGCGTTATCAGCTGTGTCTGGACAATGGGGGTCATCATTTTGAACATTTGCGAACATGATTCTTAAAATACACATGTATGTTATGTAATTCAAGCCTTAAAACTTGTCACTATGTTCATAAAAAAAGTTTGTATAGTCTTTCTCAAAGTATTAGTACATTATTTTGAGACACCCTGTATATATATATATATATTATATATAAAGAATACATTTATATACATAAAAGTCTCTAAATATTATATATTTATATATATATATATTATAATATATATACTATATATATATTATATATATAATATATATATATATATAACTCAAATTAGACCACAACCCTACCCCCATTCACAACAATCATGATACAGAAACCATTAAAACCCTCAAAAATTCAACAGCATCAGGCCCAGACTCCATATCCAACCTGCAATAAAACAAATTAGAGAAAACGCAATCCTCCTAATCACAGACATCTTCAAATAGAATCTTGGCAACTTTTACTACATTCCCCCAATCTGGAAACAAGCATTACAAGAATACTATTTGCATACCATAAAAAGAACATAACTACCCTCCCTCCTATGCGCCCAATTTTCTCTGCTTTGTCCATCAGTAAATGCTAAAGAAATTAATATAAATAAAATTTCCGAATCTATTCCTCCCAGACTTCAAAGGATGGATTCAAAAGCAACCATTCTACAACCACAGCCCCTCACCTCCCTCACACAACACATAATTAATGGCTTCAACCAAATCACCTTCCCACAGATCTATACTCACAGCAATAAACATAAACAAAGCATTCAACACCATCCCCACACACATCCTAATTCAAAAAATCTCCATTCCCCTCTTAAAAAATAATGACAAAAAATGGTTTTCCCAATTTCCTCACCAACCGTTTTGAAAAGTCTTTATACAAAAACAAACCTCTCTCATTCTACATCAAATTACAAAAACGGCGAATCCCAAACAGGGAGCCATTATCTCTCCATTTTTATTCAACCTTTCACTGCAGACTGCCACCCCAATCGCACACTGTCATGACGGATCAGTCGGGCGCTCGACCGCCCGTTGTCGACCTGGAGGAAGGGAACGATGTGGAGCTTTTGTGTTTTTTTTTTTTTTTTTTTTTTTTTTTTTTTTTTTTTTTTTTTTTTTTTTTTTTTTTTTTTTTTTTTTTTTTTTTTTATTTTTTTGTTTTTTTTTTTTTTTTTTTTTTTTTTTTGGCATGCGTGCAGCGTTGGCGTAGGATGATTATGGATACCACCAAACTTATCACTGTGAGGCAGACGGCTGAACATCACCTGTAGTTCCAACACACCAGACGTAAACAAAGCCACACAACATACCCAAGACATATCTAACATTTAATTAGAAAATTGGTTAATCTCCAACAGAATGACCCGAATCCCCCTTAAGTCTCCATCACCCTTTTAACCACAGACCGTCATCAATCCTCCCTCCATCCCAATAATTCACACTGAACAACAACCACCCTTCCTTAAACAAAAACCAAACTAGGACTTACCCATACGACACCCAATTAAACGTTTTCCCCCCACAACGACCAAATCACTGTCCACAATTCAACGAAAACTAAACAACCTCCGAACCCTTTCCCACCAACAACTTCAGTGACAGGAAACACAACAACTCACTCTATTATAAACAACTTCTTAGATACAAACTTAAACTACGCTTCCCGAGCATTGTTACCCAGCACTCTCAAAATCAAAACAAATAAATTACAAATCTCTCAAAACACAGCCTCAGAATTATCACGGTTTTGCACAAAACCACCGCCAATCCAACATCTACAACGATGAAAACCTCCATCCTCCCCAATTTCCACACACTGGAGATGGTGGGAACTCAAATTCTATCAGAAAACCCGTAAACCAACCCACCCTTGTACCAAATTCTCTCCAATCCCCTCGACAAAGACTAAAAACCACCTTCTTCTTCACCAGCTCAATTCTATTACAACATTTTAGCAATATATTCCGCCCGCCCTTCCATAGGTCATGGATTCCCATAATCCATACCACCTAACAAACATTACCTCCAAACCTCCCAATAACACTTTGTCAAAAACTCCTCAATATAACTCTCCCATAGAGAACAAAAGCTGTCCAGAAGAGGCCAAATGGACCTCGCCCGGAGCAGATCAGTTCAGGAGTAGGATGTTCTCATGCAATAAAACTACAGATTTAAGTTAGACCAATGTCCCTCTCCCACTGCCACTAGATGTCACTATTAGCAAGAAACTATAGAGCACCTCCTTTTGAGAGGTTTGGCTTTTGACCCCACACCGCGCCGACTTCTCTATATCCTCTCTCCTCGAACTGTGGAACCGCCTGGTGGGCGGCAAGCCGGTTTCCTCCAAGCAGTGCAGCCCCCCAATTAAGGTGGGCCAGGGGCAGAAGTGTGTAATAATATCATATATAATATATATATATTATATTATAAATATATATATATATACTATATAATATATATATAATAATATATATATAACTATAACAACATCTATCCACATATCATATACACATGATAAAAGTACACACCCCCACTTCTAGGTAACACCTTACAGACATCCCTACACTCATATCCCTGTGTGCGGGGAGAAAGAATTTCACCACATCGTATGTCCTGCGTGTCGTAAGAGCCGACTAAGGGGGGTGGGTAGTGTGGGTGGTCTGCCTACAACCATCTATTTCTTGCCAGGAATGCTAAATGCAGGCCTCGGAGAAGGTCCGTGATCGCCGTAAACGACCTAACTTTCGGCGAAATTGTATGAATTGTATGGGTACTGGAATGTAAGAGAAATAAATGTTGAGGAGAGAGGAGAGAGCGTGATGGATGTATTTAGAAAGGGCAATTTGATTTCTCGCTGTGACTGAAACAAAGATGAAGAGGAAAAGGTGAAATTAAGTGGTTGATGTGAAAAATGTTGCGTGCTGGTGGTGGAAAGAGAATGGAGAGGAAGAGAAGGACAGTTTGCAATTTTGAACTGAGTGACCTGTGGTATGAAAGCTATGGTAGACCTTTGATTGTGTGATCCTAGAATTCTACTAAGGTTTAATTTAAGTTTTGAAAAGGTCAAAGGTATGTGTGGTTTGTGACGTATGGTCCATCTGAGGGAAACGTTGAAGAAAGTAAGATTTTTTGGGATAATCTGATGATGTTTTGGATGGGTGAGTAGGAGCTCAGATTGATAAGTTTTGGGGGACCTAATGTTGGATAGGTGATCAACAAAAGGGATGGTTATAACAGGTGAGTTTTGGGGTGGCGGGAGAAAGTGAGAATGGTAGGAAAAGGTGTTGATTTCTGTGAAGAGAGAGGGTATGTGTTAAGTAATACTTTCTTTAAACACAAGAGTACCCATAAGTATACTAGAGTTGTGTAGGTAGAGATGGTATCGAAGTGAAAAGTATGATATATTTTTTTGTTGGTGAAGAAGGAAATGTTGAAGTTGATATGGATGTTAAATCAGTTAAGGGTTAGGAATGGGATTATCGGAATCATTATGTTGTTTCTTATGTAAGAAATTAAGTTAGTGGGGGCTTGGATGGGGAGGAAGGTGATACGAAAGCGAAGTAAGGTAAAATTAAGAAGTGAGAAGTTAAAGTGTCAAGATAATAGGATAAGTAATGTAAGGCGCTCCGCTAGTAAAACGGTTGAATGTGAACAAGTTGATACTGAGCAAATCTGGGGGCAAAGAAGGAAGCAATTGTTAGTAGTACAAAGGAAAGTGTTTGGATGTGCTAAAGTAGGAAGTACGAATGTTAACAGCGAATGTGGAATGAAGAGGTGATGGAAAGCGGTTAAAGGTAAAAAAGAAGCGTGGTTTGAATGTACTAAAGAGAAATCACGAAGATTGCAAAAGAAAAAAATCCTCAAGTATATAAGGGGAAAAACAGAAATACTAAAAGGTGTATACGTAGGAGAAAAACAAGAGGTAAATGAACAGTTTGGAAGGAGGAATGATGAGGACATACAAGGAAATAGGAAGCTCTTCTGCAAAGAAGCGCGAAAAGGTTAAGAATGAGAATAAGGGGGAATCTGCTAGAATAATGAAATAGGATGGGTGCTTTTGTAACTGATTGAAATGGATGTGAGGGAGTGGTGGGAAAGAACACTTCGAAACCGCACAATATTAACAGTAATGAATGAAGGTGTTAGTGAATGTGTGCGGTTTTGATGGTGCAGAGGAATAGGTATTTTGGGGAATGAGTTATTAGTAAGGAGGAGTAATGGGTAGGGTGAGAAAATTGAAGAATGGTAAAATCTGCAAGGTATAGATGAAATTACTAGTGAAATGAACAAGAGCGGAAGGCGAGATGGTGAATTGATTGGATTTGGAAGTTGTGTAATAAAAGCGTTTATGGAGGGTATAGTTCCAAAGGGATTGGAGGAGAGCGGTAATAGAACCCTTGTATAAGGGTAAGGGAGAAAAGGGGAACTGTAGAAAATTATAGGGGAATAAGTTTATTGATGTTGTAGGGAAGGTATATGCTGGTATTTTGGTCGAAAGAGTGCGTCGAGTGCTGAGGGACTGGATTGGTGAAGACAAGGTGCGTTAGGAGTGGTAGAGGATGTGGATCAAATCTTACATTGAAACAAATGATTGACGAAAAATGAGGGAGAAGAAGAATAAATTGTATTTAGGTTTTATGGGATTTGCAACAGGCGGCGTATGATAGAGTTAATAGGAAGCGTTTGGCAGGTGTTAGTGATATATGGTGTTGCTGTGTATGGTTCTGAATGGAATCAAAAAAGTATGTATGACGATGTTTTTTTTAGAACGATAGTGAAGCGTGTGTAAGAAATAAATGGTGTCAATGGTGATTGGTTTAGGATTAATCGGAAGTAAGACAGGGTTGTGTTTATGTCTCCTTGGTTATTCAATTTGTATAGGATGGGGTTATGAAAAGAATTTGAGGTGGGGATGGCAGGAAATGGTGTTAGAATGGTGGAGATGGAGTTGAGTGGAGGGTGCCTACCTATATATGCGGATGATTTGGTTCTGTGTGGCGAATCCCTGAAGAGAGTTTGAGAGGATTGAAAGAGAGATTTTGCAGGGTGTGTGAAAGGAGGGGCTTGAAAGTAAAAGTGGATAAGAGTAAGTTATGGTTGTGAGTGAGGACACTCCCTCAGTGTGAAGTTATGTTAGATGTGAGCAGCTGGAACAAGTGTCTGAAGTTTAAATATTTAGGTATATGTTGGATGAGAAGGGAACGGACGATGCAGAGTGTAGTATAATAAGGAAAAGGTTTAGTGTTATATAGGCCAGGAAGTAAGTGAGTGCAGGTGCATATAATAATTAATCGTTAGTAGAATATGCAATAGAGGATACTAAGTCTTATTGAGTGTGCATATAAGGGTCCTTAATGAGGTGGATATATTGATATGTTATACTGTGTTATATGTAATGGTAGTGAGACATTATGGTTCATGGAGATAATAAGTAAATTAATATGAGATCTAAGTTTATATAATTATTACAAATAATGGACAAATCTTAGTAGGTGATGTCTTAGGTGTGAGAGAATTGATAAAAGAGTGAAAATGAACGTATTATAGAGTATGTAGGGTGTGTGAGTGAAAAAGGGTTAAATGGAGAATAAAATGGAAAGTAATTGTGAATAAAAATGGTTTTGGGTCATAGTGGAAAGATTGAAGATAGTAGGTTGGTTATATAAGTAACAGTGAATTATGTTAATAGTATAGTGAGTTAGGTATTGAGGTGATAACCAGACCTAGTACTATGGGAAGATATCCTAGAAGAAGAAAAGTGGATATTGAGATGATCGTGATGTGATATCGATAATGTCTGAAGGAGAGAATGTGAGTTTGGCAGAGGCGAGAATACAAGTCATGATAGAGAGAATTATGAGGTACGGGGTTTTGTATGGGGGAGAGCATATAAATTAGTTTCTGTGGCCTACACCTGGGTCGGGGATACGATTTACCATATTAGTGAAGGGTCCGTCGCGGAGATTCACTCTGATGCTATCATATATAGGAATGGATTTTCTGTCTGTGTGGAACTAGCTCTCACACTAATTAAATGTGATTTAATACATATATATATATTATATAGTGAAGGGGATAGCGGTAAAGGCTGGGTACTTCTTTTCGACGTTTGTCCACTGTACTCACTACTTATAGTACTTTATTCTTAATTATCCACGATTGCTTGTACAGCACCTTTATACCCCCAATCTTGGGGCAAATAGGAAGGTGAAGAAAGAATAGAGAAGTAAAAGAGAGATATATAATATATAATATATATATATATAATATAATTATAATATATATTAATTAATTATTAATATATATATATATATTAAACATTTTTAAATGGGATTTTACCAACCCGTATACCTTAGACCTGTTGGTTAAATAGAATGTATGTTTTACTAGACCTGAACCAGAATGAGCTAAATTAAAACCCTAACGGTTTTACTTCTGTAAAAGATCTGCTTTACTCATCACTATACTCAGTCATAACTAGAATAAGTCCATGTAATTTCAGATGCTCGACAGTGAATCCTATTTGAGCAGACCTCTACCCACCATAACCACTCGAGGTCACTCATCTATAACTTTATGTTAATTTAAGTATATAGATCCATAATTGTATAATCACAACAAATATTAATGGTAGGTATAGGTACACCTTTTATATAATTGTTTATGTACATCTCACTAATAATATGGTAGTATTTTAAACCTTCACCATTTACCCGTATATATATGTTGGTATAAGCATGAGTATGTAGTTACTCTAACCTATATGACCTAACTAACGAAATAGTAAGCTGAAAGAAATAATCTAATCGAGTTTATCACTTACTAAAAAAGACTTATATCTACCTTTACCCCAGTTAAAGATATGAATAAGGGCATGTAGACGACTTTAGGCTCAAGTTTGAGATCTCATATTTTGGTAATGAACCTTATCCCTGCTCACACGACTTACGTGAGTTCATGGGACACAACAGGGTTATTATGACATATTCTGAGGTGATCTCAGATGGTATCCTTTCAGAAGTTAAAATACGGTTAAGATTATCGTCTATATTATAGTACTAAATCGTAGGAGTAGTTGGTTAAAACTACAACTGCTTATTAACAACAGTATGATGAGGTAGTTAATACGGGTATTGCGAAATACCATTTAAGATGATTATTAATATATATTATAATTATTATATTAATTATATATAATATATAAATATATAATATTAATATATATATAATATTAATATATATATATATAATATATATAGATATTAATATAATATATATATAATATATAATATATATATTAAATAATATATATATATATATATTATATATATATATTATTATATAATTATATTATATATATAATAATATAAATATATATTAATAATACTTTTATATTTAGTTCCTGAATAGATATATCTAAAATGTATTAATTTAATTAACGTTTGTATATATATATATTTATATATATAGGGATATGGGAGAGTCGAGAAAAATAGTATGTATATCTCACATGGTTTGTAATAAACACAGATATATCAGAATTTTAAATAAACTAACACGACTCATATCTCCGAACTATATATATATATATCACATAAGTCGAGAGATATTATAGAAACAATATTACGACTCATTGAGTACATTAATATACCCGGACTACTATACCAAAATTGGATAAAAATGGAAAGTGAATTTTTTCACATAAATTAATGTAAAACTTATTATATTTTACATTCGAGAGTTTATTAATATACTAAAAATAAACAATTATGAGAAATATAAATAAAAATATATGAATTATTAGAACAAATAATAATAATAATAATTCTAAAAATAATTAAACAATATTTATTACACAGAAACATGGTAACAAAATTATAATGATAAAACTAACTTTATATTACGGAGTAGCTCAATATGTACATGATAGTATAATACAAACACGTAATCATTTTACGACACAAATAATGAATACAATATATTCTACTATTTTTCATTTTAAAATAGGAAAAGTCATAATATATAAATAATTAATAAAATATAATAATAATAATTAATATTGAATAATATTAGAAAATCATTTAATTTTGATTCAATAACTATAAAGGTTTATTTATATAATGATTAATGTTTTGTATATAATAAATAATAATTTAAAATAATAAAATAATAATTAATAAAATCATTAAATCATTAATTAAATTATAAATAGATTATAATCTATATATAAATAATATGTTGTTATGTATTAATTAAATTAATTTTTATTTTATAATATTAATTGCATTAATTATTTATTAAATTTTTTATTATTATTATTATTTTAATAAAATAAGAAAAGTCATAATTTTCATAAAAATAATGAAAAAAAATATATCGGTTAATTAAAATAATTATATAAATAATTATATAATATAATAAAAACTATTACTCAATACAGCAATTTATTATTAATGTATGATTTATTGATGAAACTTTTCAAGCTCCTGAAAGTAATTATTCATCAACGAGAGAATTTATCTCTATGTATAAATCTGGAAGAGGTAAGAGTTGGACTTAACTATATGTCAGAGAAGAAAATGAGAGAAAAACCAATATAGTAGAAGATGTTAGAAAAAATAACAAGCGAGCGCAAATGGATTATCAGGAGAGCTGAAAGATACAGTCGATGTCGAGGAGTGGTTCCGGTTACAGCAAGAACAATACTCTGTATATCGGACATTTGTTTTCCAAGGAGATAATATTTTATTTTAATATTTATCGTATCGAGACAAGCTTTTTGAGGATGTGATAGAAATGAATAAAGTGAATACTTTTTGTATAACTCCACTCAAACAAGAAAATAAAATATATATATAATTATTCAATTTTTTCCAAAATTTTAATATCTATAAATATAAAGATTAAAAAAATGTTTTATATCTTCACAAATAATATTTTATATGATATTTATATTAATCATGAGATTATCTGTCTGCGGTGCAGGCGAAAAAAAGATAATTGACTTAATTTCGTTAGTAAAACCGTTTTTTAGAGAAATTTTTTTAGATTATGCGAGATTAGAGTTTGCTTCAACATTATAAAATTGTCAATAACTTCAAACACTTATGATGTAGTCAGAGCGTATCCTATCGCAAATTATATATACTTGTGTCGATGAACGACACACTTCTCTAGTCACTCTTTGCGTTATCATGTTTATGGCTTATGAAGGGCTCAATAAAGCCACTCTCGAGTGGTCTGACTGTCTTATACTCATTCTAAAACATATGGTTGCTAGAGATGTGGATTTTTGTAGACATCGTTCCTCATTCAATCTACTGTTGTATTAAATGTATGAAATAAATAATGATTTTACTCGGTTATCTGTATATGGGTTTTTAATTATCTTGATAGTGTGAGTTCGACATTAATTTCTTGGCTCATGTGTAGAGATGATTATTGGAAATTTCGTGGGTGATTTATGTGTTATTTGTAAATAGTGATAAGTGATGATAATATTCGCATGGTGAGATATAAATAGAGTGAAGTAAGTCGTTACATCCATTTACTAGAAATTGGAAATAATATCGGGGTGAGGTCAAATTGTTAATTAATAGTCAAACTGTTTCATACTACTAATGACTACCGCGCTACCATGGCCTCAGATGAATATAGCGCGTATATGTACATGAGTTAGAAAGAACATCGAGCGTCAAGATTATTTCAAATAAGGCTATAGGTATATCGGTTGATATACTCGAGACTAATAATAAGCTTCTTTCCCGTCTTTTTGCTTTAATATGCCTCTTTAAAATTAAATTTAAATTTGTTCTCTTTCATCTTTCTTACGACTGATATTTTCAGTTTTATAATATATAGGATAACTAATGCATATTATGATCGAGAGTATTTAGTTCGTATTTTTAGTCACGATGAATTGTTAGAGTGTATGACAAAGGTAAAAATTATATATAGTTAAAGTAATCCGTGTAATAAGTAATTTGTATCATATCTATGAATAGTATACTAAATCTGTGGGAAGTTAATTGTTTATTAATAGATTCTGTACTTGTATAATTTCCACTTGTGGCATTAATTTACTAATATTATTCTAATATTTTGTAATTGTGTTCCAATTATATGATTATCTATAATTCAAACAAAGTCTGAGAGACCAGATAGCCGACAGTGTAGGCAGTAAGCACACGTCTTCTTTTCCGCGCACAAATCCTAGGCTAAGATTTAGGGTCACCCGGAAGGTGGATCCCAGCATATCAATAGTATTCAAAGTATGTTCCTTTATCTGTCCAGGAGTTTAAAGCTGGTAGACGCTATACTTAGTAAGCAATATTCACCTCCTTGGGCCCTTGGCTCCCGTACCGTAACACTTGCTCCAGGAAATCTGTTAAAATTGAACATCTTTAATGATTAGGCACAAAAAAGTCAAATGTACAACATCTCTCTACACCTCTTCTAACTTTGAAAATTTATAGAAAATTTATTTATGCTTCTAGTCCGCTGTTGTAGTTTGTAATTAGTTTAACCTGGTGGTAGTTCACTGTAATAAAAAAATATAAGTATTAAAAAATAAAAATATAAATTATATTATAATCCTTAAATATACTCTGACGAAGTATGAAATACGACATGATCGGAGTATTCCTATAACTAAAATCTAGTGTTTATTTTATTCAAGAATAATTTTAAAGAAGTTTCTTCTATGTTGTAAAATAAAATAATACTTTATCAGGAGGTGACTTGTAAAAAGTACATCGAAATCAAATAGATAACACTAATTATAATAATAATAATTAAATATAAAAATTAATATTAATTAATATTAATATATAATTAAATATAATAAATTTAATTATTTATGTTTAATATATTATATATTATAATATTTAATTTAATATTATAACTTATGTATTATTATTATTATTATTATTTAATTATTTATTAGTATTAATTATTTATTTAAAAATTATTTAATTATTGTTATTGTTATTATTATTATTAAAATAGATACATGATATCTTTAATTACCGTGAGGAGGTAGGACTGAACTTAATTAATATTATATATATATAATATATACATATATATAATATATATTATATATATATATTAATAATTATATTTATAATATATTATATAATATTATTAAAATATATATATATTAATATATAATATATATATAATATACATATATATATATTATATTAATAATATATATATATATAAATATAATATAATATTAATATGTATATATCATTAATGTTATTAAATATATTATATAATATATATATTATATTATATATATATAAATATATTATATATATATATATATATATATAATATTAATAATATATATATTAATAATATATATATATATAATTATTATATATACTATACTATAATATATATTAATATAATAATATATATTAATAATATTATATTAATATATATCAGTAAGGTGGGCCACCTCACCGCTCACATCTTAGTGGGTAGTTAATAAATATACCTGACTAGCTAGTCACCTCCGCCACTATCGATGAATAACTAGTAGTCCCGCTATAGACGAGAGCTCCTCCTGCACTGTTATTCTACATTAGACCAGCATTCAAATCACCTTTGGTTATACCAATGTGGCGATTCGATAAATATCTGGCAAGCTAACTCTCGTTCATCTGGTATCGCACCCCTTGATCCCTCCGCGCTCTCGTGGAGTTGGAGATGAGGTGTGCGGCCATATTCCAAAGAGATTCCATATGAGAGAGTCAAAGTCTCTACACTGAGACATATATGGGTACCTATCATTCTTTCTGCGGCTAATACAAAAAAAATAACTTTATTCAATATAAATAATCAGATTACTATCTTTTAGCTCATATGCAAGAGAGATTGAGGTGAGATATTTACAAAAGCTGGATATAGATATAACCGCTGAAGAGTTTACTAAAATAAGACAAGAGATTCCATATTACCTTTAGAAAGAGAGGACTAAGGTTCGTACATAATATTTATAGCAGGAAAGAATAATATATTAAAGTAAGCTGTATGAACCTCTTTATAGCCTAAAATAATCCCACACCAATATACTAAATATTTATATACATGCATCCTATAAATAGCCGCTAGAACTATGGAGAAGGTGTATAAATATTTTTTTATGAACAGTTCAAACAAAATTACTTGAGTACTAATGAGTCATGAAAGAGGAGAAAGTAATAATGTATACCTTTTAGTGAGATAGAAGTCTGTGAGTATGTATTGATATCCTTTCCAAGCGTCTCATTGACTAATTTAAGGTTCACTCAATAACTAAAATCTTCTGCCTAACCTCCATTTACTTAAAATATTTTGACCTACATACTCATGGTAACACCCTAAGAAGGTCTATTTCGTCCAAAAAGATCTTTAAAGTAGAATCCTGATATAAGCCTTGACCTCTTAGTACTAGAGTTAATTATGTTGCTAATGAACTAAGTTATCTAGCTTCAGGAAATACGCTATATATATATAATTATAATATAATATTATATAATAGTATATAATATATATATATAGATATTATATAAATATATAGTATATATATATTAATATTAATTAATATTAATTATATATATATAATTAATATATATATATATATATTATATATTATATTATAAATAATTTATATATAATATATATATATATTATAATATATAATTAATATATTATAATATATATATATATAATTAATATTAATTAATATATATTATATATATATATATATATATATATAATTATATATTTAAATATATTGTTAATTCACAGTATTTAGTGAGTAAAAAACCTATACCAAAAATATATATATATTAATATATTATATTAATATATATTATATTTAATAATATATAATATATATATATTATATATATAGTATAATTAATATTTAATATATATATATATAATATTAATTATAATATATTATATATACTAAATAATTATATATAGATAGTAAATAATATATATAATATATATATTATTATATATATATATACATATATATATATAATAATATATTTGGTTTTACACAGAATTGGAATTTAGATATTGCCTATTAGATTTATTATATTATGTAAATTAATATAATTAATTAATAGATTATATTAAGTATATGAGGGTAAATAAGCTTAATTCAGTCTAAAATTCAAATTTATAAATTATGTATTATTAAATTTATATTAATATTATATGGTACCTTATAATGGTATATATAGGAGTTGATATATTTTTGGATAGAGTATATAATATATTATAAAAAATACAATAAAGTCTTAATTAGTTAATTATTATAATTAGGTTATTAATAATACAAAAAAAAATCAAAATTTATATTGTCCTTATTTCTAACGATTCATAGATAAGAAATAGTCTTAAATAACATTAAACTATATTTTTTATCATTTTATAATAAAAGGGTGCAGGTAAATACAAAAAAGTCGGAGAATAAACTTATTTAATTTTTAGATTATCGACATATCGTAAGCAAGTCCGCTAATTTCCTGAAGACATTACCGCCCTCTCGAGCTTAAGTTATATAATAATAACCGTCTAACCTTATTATCTGGTAGTACCGTCGAGCGGACTACGGGTATAAGGATCTTATAAGAATAGCGGTAAAGTGACCCTAACCTCTGATAATATATAAAATATATTATATAAATATATATATATATATTAATATATATAAAATATATATATAATATATATATATATATATATAATAATTAATAATATAATATAATATATATTATATATATATATATAATTTATAATAATTAATTAATTATATATATAATATTAAATAATAATACTAATATTATCTAAGAAAATTGTTATATATATATTAATTATAATATAACTATTATATATATATATTTATATAATATGTTGATAAAATCTGAGATAGTTATTTAAAAATCCCACAAATAATCCTCTAAATCTCATATCTCAAAAATTACAACAGACTTTAAACCGGGAAATATGAATTACAAATTCTAAGATAAATGCTGGTTACTCACATTATTATAGTTGAGCGGAAAATGTATGAAAAAAAAAAAAAAAAAATTATTATCGCTCCAATAAACATATAAGCCAAATAGCATACAAGTCGAAAATATATGGAAGTATGTACTATCTATTTGAATGTCGATGGTAAATATTTCGAAAGAGAATATACGAAAAAACTCATGATGATAGATGAACCATTAGACACACACGAGATGATAAATTGATATGTGCATAGATATATGTTATCAAAGGTAATTCATTAGTATAAAGGAGAGCCTATTCCAGCACGATCCGACACCAATATTAATTGGCTCTTAAATTCTTACTCTCTCGATAAAGATAATAGACGTTTAACTCATTCAAAATAAATTATAACATATTATATTTTTTTTTTCTAATATTCTATAATATATTACCAGTCCAGTACTAGATCGCGGTCAGGCAGCTGGTGAGAGTAATGCCAGTTGGAGATGTACCATACACGCGACGTGTTGCCACGGTGCGGAACACTATTATTTAGGGATGTCGAGTGGATATGACTATAATTTCAATACTACTACTCAACCTTTACGTGGAAGGTGTACTACCTCGGATAACCCTCTCTAGCTCTTATGAGTATTTAGGTGTCGCGGGGGTTCCCCTGCACCCTCTCCATCTTAACGGGGATTAATGATATAACGTTCCCATACCATAACTGTGTTACCTCACGTCTGCTCGAGCCCCTTATCAATTTTCCATAAAGTATGTAATAATAATATAATCACTTACAAATATATTAATTATATATATACTTACACTATATATCATGTCCTCACTCTATGAATGCTTAAAAAAAATAAAATAAGCCATAATTATATAAAATATTTATTATTTTATTTTATTTATACTTATTTTATTTTTTAACATTTTCTACTAACTAAAAATATTACAATAAGGATTCCAAAAATTGATAACTCTTTTCGAGCTGTATATAACTTATAGTGATTTGAGATTTATTTTTTAATTACTTTAATAATTTTTTTTCTTTACAGTTTACCGTACAATAAAATTTATTAATTACCTAAGGATTTACCTAACTAAATGTATTATTTTTATTTATTACTCACCTGTACTATTGATATAGTTTTTATATGATGTATTTTATTAGAGATTTAAGAGATAATATTTGTTAGGTTTTATATAAACTGAGATATATAACATATTATATAATTAATATATTAAAATATATTGAATATATATATTAAATATATATATATATATAATATATATATATTAATATTATAAAAATATTATTAAATTATTATTATATATATATATATATATATATATATTATTATATATAATTATTAATATAATTAATATAATATTATAAATATATATTATTATATAAATTAAATATATATATATATATATATATATATATATATATATAATAAATTATATAAAATAATAAATAAATTTATTTTATATATAATATATTATATATATATATATAATATATAATATATATATATATATATATTATTTATATATATATATATTATATACAATATATATATAGATATTATATATTATATATTAATATTAAAATATAATATATTCATATATATTAATATATATATATATATATATATATATATAATATTAATATATAATATTAATATATAATATTAATAATTAATTATATATATTAATTAATTATAATTATATATAAATATTAATATTTAGTAAATTAATAGTATATATATATATTATAATATATATATTATAATATAATAAATAATATATATAAATATATGATATAATTAATAATATAATTATAAATACTATATATATAATATATATATATATATATATATATATATATATATATATAATTATAAAATATATTAAAATAAAATAATATTATTTATTATTTTATTAATATTATATATTAAATATAATATATATAATATCATATTATATATTAATATAAAATATAATATATATTATATATATATATAATATATGTATATATATAGATAGAATATATTAATATAATATATATATATAATATATATTAATATAATATATATATATTTATATATGTATATGAGAGTGAGTTTTGAGAAGGATTGGTGGAAGAGTATATTGGCAGGGTAATGTAAAAGGAGGGGTATGAAAGTAAACGTAGATATAAGAGTAATGTATATGGTATTTAGTGAGTTAGAGTGATAAGTCTCTACAGTGTGGAAAAGTTATGTTATAGATGATTATGAATACTAGAATATATTGAGAGCTATTTGTCAAGATTCAATATTTTAGAGTTATTGATTGTTGTAGTAATGAAAATAAAATAAGGATAAGAGTAATGATGACAATGAGTGTTAAACTAGGATATAATAGATTGTTGAGAATGTAAGTGAGAATGGACTGGATCATGTGTCAAATAATTAAATATCGTGAGTTATGTGATATGTAATGTAAAAGGGAGACTAAAGTCTTTATATAGATGCGTCATAAGAGTTCATACATGAGTGAGTAATGTTTAGTTTATAATCATGGTGGTTATTTATGAGTAATGTATAGTGAGACTTAATTGGTCTAGGTAATAAATATAGAAAGTAATTAATAAAATATATATAAATCACTATAAAGTTACATAATGATTGTATTCAATGAGACTAAATTCTTAAAGGATAGGCATGCCATTAATATAGGTTTGATTAGAAAGTAAGAAATTAATAAAGTGAGGAATGAACGTATTAGAATATAAGTTACGCGTGTGATGTGTGAAGAGAAAATGAGGAGGTAATAATATATATGAGAGAAGTAATATGAAAAGTATGTTGATATAAATATGGTTATGGATCATGTGGAAAAGGAGAATAGATAAAGTCGTGATTTGGATTTAAAGCGGAATGAATATAATAATAGTGTGTGAGTTAGTGTTGGGATAAACCTAGTAACCGGTAATATATCCTGGGTAGACCTAATGAGAAATAGATGGATTGAGAGTTCGGGTGGTAAATATATATATAAACGAATGTCTTGAAGGAGAGAAATGGTGAGATTTGGCAGGATGGGCGCAGAATATAAAAAGTCTGCTAAGCCATTAGTAAGAATATGTGCGGTGGTGATATCCTCATATGTATTGGGGAGCATGGTTGTGGCCTGCCGCGTGGGGACATCAGGGCATGAAACCC
>JABUQX010079941.1:27500-47500 GCA_015478945.1 Trachelipus rathkii
ATTTTTACTTTCTGTATACATGGTGAAAGTCTTGGTCCCACTATAATTCCGACACCATGCTTTCTTATTCCTTCTCTCACCCCACTATACATCAGAACAAATCCTTCTCCCATTTCTTTACCCTCCTCACACCCCTCACTCTCATCTCCGCCATCCCCAACATATCTATCTTCCTCTCCTTCATGATATCTATTATCTCATCCTCTTTATCTCCATAGGTACCCACATTTATCGTGGCACACCTATAATTCTTAAAAGTGTTTTCCTGATCATTCCGTAAATCTCGCCGAAGTCGTCGTCTAAAGTTCTGTCCGGCTTCCGAGGCTCGCACTTGAGTTCTGCAAGCAGTTTATTTCGGGAAGTGGCTTGCTAGGCCTATCCTTCCCTAGCCCTATCTCCTTTAGCCGAGGACACCTCTGGTGTCCTCGTTGCCCGGGGTGCACGACGGGGACGCGGAGTTGGCCTTTGCACCCCATATATATATATATATATATATATATATATATATATATATATATATATATATATATATATATATATTATATATATATATATATATATAATATATATATATATATATATATATATAGTATAATGATATATATTAATATATAATATATATATATATATATATATTATAATATATATATATATATATATATATATATTATATATATATATATAATATATTATAATTATATATATAATATATACTATATATATATATATACAGTATATTATATATAATATATATATATATATATATATATATATAATATATTATATATTATATATATATTAGTATTATATATATATATATATATTATATATATATTAATATAATATAATATAATTATATTTAGGTATTATGGATTTACAACAGGGTATGAATAGAGTTAATAGGAAGCTTATGGGTTAGGTATTGTGAATATATGGTGTTTGGTCGGTAGGCTTCTGAATGGGAATCAAAGTATTGTATGACGATTAGTCGAAGGCGTGTGTAAGAATAAATGGTGTCAATGGTGATTGGTTTAGGACTAATAGCGGAGATGAGAGCAGGGTTTGTGTTATGTCTCCTTGTTATTCAATGTGTATATGGATGGTGTTATGAAATAAGAGGTGGGGAGGGCAGGAAATGGTGTTAGAATGATGGAGAAATGGAGAGGAGTGGAGGGTGCGCTACCTATTATATGCGGATGATTGGTTCTGTGTGGCGAGTCTGAAGAGAGTTTGCAGAGGATTGGGTGGACGAGATTTGGCAGGGTATGAAAGGAGGGGTTTGAGTAAACGTAGATAAGAGATAAGGTTTAAGAGTTGTGAGTGAGGACAGTCTCAGTGTGAAGTTTATGTTAGATTGATGAGCAGGCTTGGAGCAATGTTGAGTTTAAAATATTTAGGGTAATGTGTTGTATGAGAAGGGAACGGAATGATGCAGAGTGTAGTAAGGAAAGTTGTGAATAGGCAGGAAGTGGCTGGTGCAAATTAAATCGTTGGTGAATGTGAAAGGAACTTAGAGTTCTTGAGTGCGCATAGAAGAGTTTAGGCATGAGGGTATGACGTTACCTGTGTTTATTCCATGGCAGTGAGACCATGGTCTTGGAATAAGAAGTATAGATCTAAAGTTTAATGTGTTCAGCATGGAGTTTATCAGGTTCCTCCAAGCTATTACTGGGGTTGCTTTAGTGAGGTATAAGTGTTTTAGAGAGGGTGTGTGGTGTGCAGAAAGGGGTAAATGAGAGAATAAATGAAAGTATGTTGAGAATGGTTTGGTCATGTGGAAAGGATGAAATGAAAGTCGGTTGGTTACGCGGATGTATAGTGGAGAGTGGGTTGGGAACCGACCGGCTGGGTGGGGAGACCGAAGAGAAAGTGGATTGAGCCGGTGAACGAATGTCTGAAGAGAGAAATGTGAGTTTGGCTAGAGGCGAGAATAAAGGTGATTATAGAAGAGAATGGCGGGGTTTTGTTATGGGGGGCATGGTTGTGGCCCACCTGGGCGGGGATGAACCCTTCATTGACGGATTTACCATAAAGCTGAGGGTCCGTCGCGGTCCCCTGATGCTCTAGGGTGGATTTTCTGTCTGTGACGCGAGCTCTCACTAATTAATGGTTCATAAAGGGGGCGGTAAGGTGGGCTTTCTTTTCGACGTTTGTCATGTTCTCTTACTGCTTTTCTTTTTCCGATGCTTGTACAGCACCTAACCCTCTTGGGGCAACGAGGAAGGTGAAGAAGAAAGAAAGAAAGATAATATATATATTATTATATATATATATATATATATATATATATATATATATATATTAACTTATATATATATATATATATATCTATATATACATATATTAAATCTATAAAGAAAGAATATATATATATATATATATATATATATATATATATATATATATATATATATATATATATATATATATTATATATATAATATATATATATATATTTATAAAATATATTATATATATATATATATATATATTTATATATATTTTATATATATATTATATATATATAATATATATATATATATATAATAAGTATAATTATTGAAAATCTATTTGTAATAAAAAGAACTCCATTACGACTTTTGAAATGTACATTAGCTTGTAATTATTATTATAATAAGAATCAGGAATAGATTAAAAAAAATAAATTAAAAAAAAATATATATATATAAAAATCATTTTAAATATTTTTGTCTGAATATTATTTTTTGAAATGAATTTATATTTTGGGAAATATTCAGATTTTAATTAATACTTTCTATTTTTCTTAAAATATGTTTTTGTGTTTGTCTTGGAAGGTTACATTAAACAATACTTTTGTAATAATATTTTATATGTGATTTTATTTACTGGCGAGTGGTTGGGAATAAAAGACATGTAGTTGACATATTATATTATATATATATATATATATATTAAAAAATATATATATTATATATATATATATATATATATATATATATATATATATATATATATATATATATATATATATATATAAATATATATATATATATATATATATTTATCTTTAAATATATATTTATTTATTATAATTATATATGTCATATATTATAAAGATATGTATATAATATATATATATATATATATATATATATATATATTTTAGAGTATAGATTTTTTTGTTATACAGATAAATTTAAATTAAAAGTGATTTTACGATAAGAAGAATTCTAAATGATCATTTTTTTGGACCTATACCCAAATGTCGATAGGAAAATGGGTCAACGGTTAATAAGTCGACATTTGTAAAAAAATTCTGATTATTTAGAGTTTCTCTAACGTAACGTAACCTAACCTAACCTAACCTAACCTAACCTAACCTAACCTAATCTAACCTAAAACGCTAACCCAACCTAAACCTAAATCTAAACCTAAGCCTAACCTAACTTAACCGCTAACCTAACCTAACCTAACCTAACCTAACCTAACCTAACCTAACCTAACCTAACCTAACCTAACCTAATCTAACCTAACCCAACTCATCCCAACACAACCTAACCTAACTTAACCTAACCTAACCTAACCTAACCTAATCTAACCTAACATAACCTAACCTAACCTAACCTAACCTAACGTAACGTAAATTAACCTAACGTAAATTAACCTAACCTAACCTAACCTAGCCTAGCCTAACCTAACCTAACCTAACCTAACCTAACCTAACCTAACCTAACCTAACCTAACGCTTGCGGCGGGCTGTACAGGAAATTATTTTTGATGTAGTGTTGACCCTTTATCCTGTCGACCCATTTTTATATCAATCATTTGGGCTAGTCCCCATTTTTTTATATAGTGGACATGAAGTTACAAAAGGTTTCTTCACTTTAAATTGGAGAATATCTTTCTAATTTAAATGGTGTGAAGTAGGAAATTTAATGCATCTAAGAAAGTGCACAGTAAAACTTAATTATATCGCGAATGTTCCGTATCTGCATCTGCAAAATTTTAAAAATTCCTGTTAATTCACTTACATGGATCCAAAATGTTCAGAAGATCCGCATCAGTGTAAAATAATTGTCGACGTTCATATTTTGGACCGCATTCGCAATAAATAACTGCAGATGTGAGGACGTCAACCTTTTATCATAACTTATGAATAAACCAAGGTAATATTCAGTAATCTAAGGTGAATGGAATTCACAATATACCAATACTGTAGAACAGTACCGTATATGCTACAAATAATACATGGCTCATTAGATGTTAAATAGAAATTGAAGTTTTTATGAAAATTCAGTCTCGTCGATAATCAAAACATTCTAGTTAATGATTGGACAATTATTGTAACTACTATTGATGCTCTACAAAAGATAAAAAAATTTGAAAGAAGGAACTGAAGTTAACAAATTTCACTGCAATTGCAATAAGGTATCTCTTGTCATCAATTACTAAATATGAACAAAGGACTGAAGTCAAAACTGCCCAAAAAGTGGTAGACTTGTATTTTATTCCATAAAAGAAAAACAAATGTCTCCAATTCTGTCGAATCAATAAAATGACGGAATATTTCCTAAATTGTTAACTTGTTTAGTCCTATTTCGCTATTTTCCAAGTGCTGCCCAAGAGAACGTTTGCTTAGTATATGAAGAAAAGCTTTATTATAAGGTATCCATAAACAAAAGGATCTCTAAGGCGAGAACCATCAACCTAACACATGGCTGAGAATTAAAAACGCACACACACCAAAAATTGAAGAGTTCACTCGAACAAAATTCCTTTTAGATTGTTCGATAACTTTGCTTAATGTTGAGAACACGCAACAGCTAACGAATTCGGTCAACCTAGTGCATGGATATTTTTGTCACGCCTGAAAAGCAGCTGATTAGCCGAGCCCAATAAACTGTTCGCAAGTCCTATTGAGTGTCCGCTAATTAGCTCTACAACAGCTCGTGATCTAATTCGCGCTCGCGTTCTCTCTTTCTCATCCTTGCTCGTGTTCAGATTCGCTTTAGTTTGGCATACAACTTAGTTGGCACTATTTCTCATATACTTTTGATTCGTTCAAGGATAGTTTTTATATTTAATGTAAGTTGGCAATAGTTAACTTTAATAAGAATGGTGTTACAAAAAACGGTCAATTGTCAACTGAAATGAGTTATCATAAGTAAGTAGAATATATAATATATAAGTTTTTATTATGAGGGGTAACGTAATATAGTACCTATGAGGTGATAGTTATATAATATTATTAATGTATATTTTTAGGTCTTTATTGATATCGAATTATTAATTATATCATTATATATAATAATTATATATATCTATATTATATATATATAATATACTTAATAGTTATATACAGTTAGCCCGTAGGTGTATAAGACCAGTAGGTATACTCTATATAATTAATATACTTACCTATAATATACATACTTATATATATATGGGTACATATATCTATTATATATATATTATATATATATATACATGATTTTTTAACACGATAATTATTAATAATTAAGTTATATACATAGTCTATAGATATTTGATAATATATATATATATACTATATGGGAGCACCTACTCTTTTAAAGGGAAGTTACAAAAAAAAACATGATACCCTCGGGGGAATCGTATACCGGCACTTCTGGGCACAGTCTTGCGCAGTGTCACGCCATGTATAGCGTAAAACGCTAATAGGACAGGGAGGCGCTAGAAGTTACCTGACACAGTTTAGTGTTCCTTCTTTTTATCAAAATGTTAATTTTTTATTTATTGAGGAGTTAATTTGTGATTGATTACTTTCTTTTTAAGGGGTTTTTCGTTCGTAGCTGACGAGGGAAACATAGAGGGGGAGAAGTCTTCCGCCCGTCGACGCCCCGCTGAGGCCGTAAGAGACCACCTGTACCTTGCATGTTCCATACTTTGAGCTATTTGAAATAATTTGTGAATTACCGACTTTAGTTGAATAACACACCTATTACAACCTGTTTGTTCGTGCAAACTTTGACGCACATTGCTTGAAATAATGAAAAAAATCGATTACAAATCGTTCGTTCGATAATATACTCGATTGTAATCTTTACTATTTTAAAAGGACAAGTTCATATATAAATATATAATATATATAACTATAATATATTAAGTATATATATATATATATATAATAGTATATATAAATATATATAATGACAGTATCTATTATACTAATAATCTATATAAATAGATTATTCTAATCTAATTTGGGTCACTATATACCCGTATACTGTATAATACTATTATATATATACTCTATATATAGTATATAGTATGCATAACCGAGAGTATAGTATGTGTGAATATGAAATAGGTATATAATCAGTTATTGGTATATGATCATAATATATATATTTATATTATTTATTTGTTTTATGTTGTTGAGATTGTACTCTTCTTGCAATTTTATTACTTGGACGGGGATTATGATGGTATTATTATATATATTATTATTACTAGTATTATATATTATAAGTAGGATTATATTAGGTACCACTGATTGGGATATTTAGATGATATAGTGTGTTCGTAGTTAGTACTATATATATGGTTTAAAAGGTATTATTTGTTTGACCTGAAAATGCATTAACGATGAGTGTTCATGAACAAGTCTCGTTTAAAATTTCAATTCTTTCCCTTGGTTTATTTATAAAACTGTATACCTTTCGAAACGGCTTCATTCTACAGGGTAAATATATAATTTTTATTATAGTTTTCAAAATTTAATTAATTTTTTTACTTATTCTTCTTCCTCCTCAGGTTTGGGTTGATTTATCTTCCCTTTTCCTTTATTGAACAAACGCCTTTCCTATATATTATCATATACTCATGTCTTGTTGTTTTTCCTGTGGTTCCCACTTTGAAATAGTTATCTCTCAAGTGGTAAGTCATTGTTGGAGAGGGTTAGTCTGGTTCATTCATATTCCTGGAAATAGATTCTATTCCACTCTTGAGGTTTATTTGATGGTATTCGTTCTTAGCCACATGACTTGCCCAGTTGTACTTTAATCTTCTTTAATTTACAAATCCTTTTGTAAGTGTCACGGAGGGTAATCCATTCTCAGATCAATCATGTTTTCTTTTTGTCCTTCTAAGTGAAACTGATATATAGTTTATATTTCGGTTGTTCACAAGCAAAAGTTTTTATTTGCACATATGTGTCTTTTGTCAAGGGTTCCGTAAGTTTCCAGGAACCGAATGATGTGATTAACGTGCACAGTTTAATTGTTGCAACTATTGTTGAAGCTTTTATATAATATATGAAATATATCTATAGTATGATATATATACTACTAAGAATTGAGCTCTTAGATAATAGTACCTCCATAGTATAGTAGATAGATGGTATATACTATATTTATATTATACTTATAATATATAATATATATAGATATATACTATAGTAGAGGAATAGATAACCTTAATTATGTATCATGATAAGCAATTTTTCAATAAATACCTAAAAATAAAATTAATATTTGAGATATATATGAAATTAAAAGTTGTTCTCGTGCTCCGTTGGAGCAAAATCAGAGGCGTTGGAGTACAATTTTCTTCGGTTTATTATTGTTAACGACATGGATGAGGGCTCGTATTAACACATGATTTTTCTTCTAGTTTTCTCTTCCGCTGTAGGTAAATGAGAGAATGCGAGTGTATAGTGAGCCTTTTCGCCAGAGTAGAGAAATTAACTTTTCTGGAGTTGGACAGTTGTTGCTGTAAGTGATGACTATCAGGTGATAAAAATACTATAGGATCTAAGGGTGAAGCTGTAGAGAGACAAATTAATAGTTACAAAATTATGTAAAATATGTTTAATATGTAATGCTGATGTATGACTCTATTAAAAGATGTGGATAAGTATAGATGAGTCTTTGTGTTAACAAACTTGCCTCTAACTGGTGTGAAAGATCATCAAGAAAAGAAATTGCAATTGCAACTGATTTTTCATATTACAATTCTTATTTTTTCACTGACAGAAAGCAGTTCTGTTGTAACTTCCAAAATGCTTGAAAAATTTTTCAGCGATGTTTGTGAGAAAATTGTTTCAAAACAAGCATTACAGATTCAAGGTGATTAAACTTATATTCAATTTGACTCGTGATTAAAGATTTCAAAATATTTGTGATTTTTGATGAGAAGGGGTTTTCATATTCTTGCACATACAACACACATTCATATCAAGCTTCCTCCAAAACTTTTTCAATTCCCCTAAAAGCTTCTCTAACTCGTAACAATCTATCGTTATTTTCCACCCACCTTGTTTAGCATTTCGTATTATTTTTGTTAATTTTGTCTCTGGGATAATATTTCCCCTTCTTTTCTATTAAAATCATTATCTACCTTTGTGACCTAAAGTAGTTTCGGAACCAGCAAATAGTTTTCTTTATTCCACTAAATTTCTAATGTGTTGTATTCCGCTTAGATGTGACTAGCAGTGAACATACATTACCACTGAATGTTTTAGACAGATTGAACACTTTTAAAAATTTTCTTCATAGTTTCTGCACCATCATATTCGTTGTCCAAACAGAAAGTCACTATTTATTTAAACCTTCGTCGTATTGCCTCCTCTAGAGAGAGATTCTCCTTTTGTTCTTTCAACAGTCACTAAACTTAAGAAATATTCAAGAACCACAAATTTGGCTTTCCAAATTTCTATTTTCTTTGATTACCATTTTTATTATTCTTATCAATTAAAATTAGGTTTTATTAATCTTAGAAATTAAAATTAAAAGATACGAGTCATAAAAAAACCTTTGATTGTATAAATAATTTCGGGGGTGGGTAGGTTTTTCAGACCTCCTCAACCCTTGACTATAGCGCTTATATTATAATATCTGATATATATATATATACTAGATGTGATGAAAATTTTGTTTGATCAGTATTTTTATTTATACTAGAGATTATATATATTAATTAATATATTAATATACCTAATTAGATTTAATATGAATGTGTTATAATATATATATATTACTATATAATATATATAATAGTATATATATATATATATATATACTAATTAATATATGATATAATATATATATATTAATATATATATATATATATATAT
The DNA here is from genome assembly GCA_015478945.1 of Trachelipus rathkii. Classification (NCBI taxonomy): domain Eukaryota; kingdom Metazoa; phylum Arthropoda; class Malacostraca; order Isopoda; family Trachelipodidae; genus Trachelipus; species Trachelipus rathkii. The sequence goes on from JABUQX010079941.1 coordinate 36,598, forward strand.
AATATATTTATATATAGGAGAGGGGTATACATATATAAGAGTAAGGAGATATAATAATAATATAGTCCATATTTAATCATATAAAGTGTTAAAGACTATATGTAGTATGGGGGATGAAGTATATCCATAATGTAAGGTATGCTACATAGATCAGTGTAACTACTATATATATACTTAATTAGACATATATTATATATATATATTATATAATATATAATAGTATATCTTATATTATTTTAATAACTCATATACTATATAGGTATATATAATATAACTATATTATATATACTATATAAAATATATCATATTATATGCTTTTGGATATATTATATAATATAATGGGGTACTAGCTTCGTAGCTTCCTATATATATATATATATAAGTAACTATTATAACTAATATCGACGGGTATTTATTATGGTTACTAACTACTACTTCATTTACTACTCCTGATTGAGGAGTTAAGTATGATTAATTATATATACACTATATTTGTGTGTATATATAATATAATATAATATACATATATATATATAATATATATATATATAATATATATTATATATAATATATATTACTATATATATTATTTAATATATATAATAATAACTACTATATTATAATATTAGCTATATATCATGTAATATATATACAGGGGGCCCAGTGCTGCAAAGTCTGACCCAGTATGGCTCATGGTTTTCGGAAACAGGTGTTGAGGGTGTAGGATTTAGGAACAATAATCCGAGGCGCGGTGAATCACACGTATATGGACTAATTATTATTAGTGCGAGGGCATAGTCCCGGCTCGACCAATAGCAATTCCAAGAGAGCTGTCGACTAATGCACGAGAGTTCATCACGGCGATCGACGGTGATGAGATTCGGAGGTGGATTCTACGATGGACTGCAGGTACAGAGTCTTTTCGGAATCCTTTTGAACTGTATTGATTTCAAATAACTAGGGAATGTGGAAAGATTGTAGGGCGTGTTCAGCATCACGAATCATGGCTTTCTTCACTTTTTCGGTACATTAAATGATGGTATATGATGGCCTACCACCTGTGATTCTCAAAACTTTTGCCGGGGTCGGGTGTGACGTGCTATATCTATTCAACAGGACTCTGAGTTGGCCATAGTCAGTTTTCATAAGGGGGGGGTCACACGCACGGCTGGGGTGCGGCTCATTCCATCATTTGCAAAAATTGCGAGTCATTGGAAAGAGCTCACCAGCTTTTTGCATTCGCGTAGGCGGCCAAGGCGGGCCTGATATTTGGTGAGAGTGCGGGCTTTCATGGTGAGGTTACTAGCGGATTCATCGCAGACTTGGGGCCTACGTTGAATGAGTGTTAGCATTACTTTGGCATGGTGGTGACCTCGCAGCGGAAACACTGGAATGTATTAGGTGGTAGAGTGGAGCATGCGGAACACCGATCGCTTAACTCTTCACATGAGTGTATGCTTTAACGAGATTAGGGAACAGGGGATCACTTAACTAGAAGATATAGGGCTCTTTTGGCCACGTGCAGTTGAGAATTTCAACGCACCTATCCTATTTGCACTTGATTTATTATCGAGGCGACACAGTTAGTTCGGTTCAGGAATTTTTTTGAAATCGTTTTTATTAATTCATTTGGTCAGGTTAATAGTTACGGATCGTACAATTTATGGGAGGCAGTTTATGTAAATTTGGGATATAATAAGTTCTATTCAGTAGTACGCGGAGAGTTGTCATTTTAAATAGGAATTTTTGATCTATTGGGGGCCAGGGGAGAGATTCACCCCTCTCTAAACATAAATTAAAATGGGATATGGTATGTTCGCCGGATTGTTTTTTATTCCAATCTTATCAAATCTCGTTTTTCTCAGTGGTAATATATGTTAATTGATCCTGTGTGGTTATAGTCTCAGTTTGTTAGACGCCCTTTATATAAATATTTATAAATATTAAATATATTATTGTATTATTTATATTTATTATAAAATTTATATTATTTTTTTATTCATTACCTGTTTATGCTCTCGAGCATAGCTACTCGGCTCTTTTTATTTATTGATGTACTACTCCAATTATATTTATAGGTTAGATTTATTTACTACTATACTATATATATCCATTTATATTTTATTACTCTTCATACATTATTTACTATCTCTTTTTTATTGTCCTCTTTCTATTATTTTCTTGATTGTCTTTATATATTTTATGTATTTTTCTTCTTATCAGTTATCCTTATATTTCCATTTCGAGCTTTATACCTTTTCTCTATCATACTCTCACTTTGTAATTTAATTCTTACCATTTTGTATTCTCATAACGTTTTCATAGACACTGTTCGTACGCACTAGCTTGGGTAGCGCCTGGACTTTTTAATTACTTTTCGACTTCTTAACTAGTACGCGACAGTGACTATTATCCTATAGTGCAACCTTATTGTTAGTAGTACAGAGTATATTCCTTGACAGTTGCATTTCGAGTGTTCTGTTAACGTTACGGAGTACTTTCTAACTGACTACTCGATTTCTACTTCATTTTTTATCTTTTTAATTTAAGGTGTTGAAACGCTCTTTATACTATAATGGATAATGATCTGTTTATTATGAATTACTTCACAACAAGTTTTTGATATTGGTATGCAACACCTTTTAATTAGTAGCTGTGTAATACGACGCTTCATTTAATATATATACTGGGCAAACTATTAGGGATGGGTGTATAATGGAGTTTGAGCTCGGAGGGCGATTAAACTTACTGAAATCCATTAATATTTCTCATACTATACTTATATATCTTTTATTAATATTTTATATCATATATATTATACTATATATTACTATTTAATATTCTTAGTTAATATAGCCATAATATAATAATATTATATATTACTTATATCATAACAGGGAGACATTGCAGTTAGTGGAGATATAATTAATGCATCTCTTATTATTCATATTAATATTATTGTATATATATATAATAGTTGGTTTACCTGTAGATTTTATATTTTGTAATGCGTGGGACTTTGATTATAATGTGGCTCATTTTGAATTTATATTCCCTGCATATAATTGAAAAGCATAAATATAATACTATATAAATAATAAGCTATAGTATATTTACGTATATAATTATTTCTATGGTCGAGTTACATATTTTTAAGGTAATATTAATTTATAATTGGAGCCACAGTGTTATGGCAGAATCTCAAAAAACTATAGTGTTTTTAAAGTTTTTCTCTTAATTAGGGGCACATTTGAAGGAGGACCGTTTTAAGAATTACCCGTTTTTGTGTTTACGGGTTCGAAACGGGGAAGCTATTTATTCTTGGGGGCGCAATAAGCATCCTCTTTCTCAATTTTGTATATGTGGTCTAAACTAACTCATCCTTTAGCCTCTGTACACAAACGGTCGATTAGCGCTAGAGGAATTTAAAAACATTTTTTGGAATCCTGCGCAAAAAACTGAATAAGTATAACAATAAAAAATAAAAGAAACCAAAATAATTTTTTTTTTTTTGTGTTGATGGTAACTCACCATTAACCAAATGTTTGAATATCACCAATAAATATTACTTCCTGCCGTGTAACACATTAATCTTTTATTATAAAACGGTCAGATTAATGCTAGAGAAAAAAAAACAAAAAAATAATTTTTTTAAAGAAACATCTTACATAAGGTAAATTGAATAATTAATAATAGGCATATACTACTATATATAAAAAAGAATCAAGTAACAGAAAACCCAATATATAAAATTTGTTATGTAACAGAGTAACCCAGCATATTAATTACATTAATTGGGATGACCAAATAAATACTTCCTTAGGTTTAGTGTAACACAAAAACCAGTCTTTGTCCAAAGAGAAACTAAAACTATTTCTGAAATCCTTTCAAATAAAAACGGAATAAAACAAAGAAAAGTCAAAAAAACAATTTTCCGCACTACATTTTAAGTAAGTTATTATTACTACGTTATTATTTTGTGGAGAAGTAAGATGGCAAAGGTAGGGACTTCTAACCTCTAATAGGAGGATATTTAGACCGGAAACAATAGGTAGCAAGGTAAAATAGAAGTTATTCATTATTACAGTGATTGGGTACGATATTATGCTTAGAATAGAGGCCGGAAAAAATGTGTTTTCCACGGAGAATTCTTTGCTTCAAAATTTACTGTAGTCCGACCCTATTTTCCTTACATACAGTGTTCCATCAAAGTGTTGTCGAATTCGACTTTGGACATTTTGTAAAAAATAACATCGGTCCAAATATAAACTTCTCTTTTTCTTTTTAATTCCGTTTTTTTTTTGTGTCTACGATTTGGACGAATAGGATAATTTGGAAATATTAATATAATTTATTGGTATTGGCGCTATTTATTTCAGTTTAAATATGATGTATCCTTTATATTTTGTCTCATTTATTTTTATTTTAAAAGAAGATTGAATTATCTTATTTTATACGTAATCCTTTTATAAAAATAAATATTGAATCTATTCTTCCGAACTATTTCTAATAAGGGCTATTTAATAAATTAATAGATAGATTAATCGAATTCTATTAATAAATATTATACTTAATATAATATATTTTTTACCATATTCTTATATATAATATCACGAGCCCCGGGATATTCACCCACGTGTATTATTTTATCATTTTTATTGTAAGTACTAGGGATTTCTAGGTATATGGTGTTACACTTTTACTTAACACTATTCCTAGGATTACTGTAAATTATTGGGGTATTCAATCATTTTATTTTATTTATATTTTTTCTTATTGTAATTCATACCGAAGATTATATTAAAGCTTAGAACAATGTAACTGATTCCTATGTTTAACTGAAATATCTTAAGTTTTTAAACCTACTTACCAAGAAAAAATTATGGATTTTAATTTTTTAGCAACGTCATTTTCGAATTACAATTAATTAGTAATCGGTAGGGGCGCCCCAAATGTTTATATACCAACTTTTCATGATCAAGCCCCATTAAGTGAAGTGCTGTTGCATGAAAGTCATGTAACATGTATGCTTCAGTAAAGGTACTATATATGTCCTCTTATCCTCCGAAAGAAAGAATAGGCTATCCTCAGTTTCCTCTAGAGACGTGCGAACACTGACAGGCATGCTCTACGAAATACCTTGGGCATGAATTAGGCTGATGCCTAAGATCAGATATCTTTACATTGACCTCATTTTTAGGTAAATTGTCCGTGCAATCCCATTAATTATCAAAAAGCCTAAGTTCAGTCTCACCAAAAGGTAATAAGAATTCATCTTGAATGGAGGCCTTAACATCCAGAAAGAAGTTGACAGCTATGATATACCTCATGAATGATATAACTCAAATGAGAAAGCTTCTTTTGGAATCAGCAAACATGTATGAACCCATTATTGTAAGGAACAATGTAAAATTAGAAAATTTGTTTTTTTTATTTTTTTTTTTTTATGTTTTTTTTCATATTTCCCAAAGACTACGTTTGATAGGTAGTTTAACGTTAAATGTTCTTTCACCAAGATAATTTAAACTCGGTCAATAATAACCTGGGAATCTTTATGGAAGCTATATCACAAGGACCGTGTGAATTTACAAATGTTTGTCAGGTAGGCAGAGTAAATTATTTAACACAGGAAGGAATGAAATATAGGATAATTTTTTGTTTTTATACCATCATCATATTGGAATCAGATTGGATAATTTTTTTTAGTGGGGCTTCAGAGCCGGCGAGGTGGGGAGACATGGAGGAGGAGCGGTTTGCCGCGGATTTGGGGGGATAGGAACCTCGTTCTACCCATGGACAAGAAGATTATTGCAGGATTGCACCCTAGTCCAACAGGCACCAGTGCGTATAGTTTCTGGTCGAGCCGTGTGCGTTCGACTCAGAGGGAACTCAATTCTGGCTATGCATGGATCTAACTTGCTGTTCCTTGCCATATGCTTTAACAGATTGCTTAGATATGGGGACTAGAAGTTCGTGACCCCTCGTCTCTCCGCCCTGGCACGCAGAACACCCAAGTGGTCCATCGTTTTCACCAGAAGAGATTCGTAATTCTCCACTGACTCTCTCGAGAAACTGTGTTCTGGGTAATACTTCACATACGGATACCCATCAGCTAAAAAATCCTGTCGGAGCTCAATAAAATGCTGCATGCGGCCTTCTTTTCATGACTCCACGGCGACGTTGGTTCTCTTCAAGATACTTCATCGGCTATCTAAAGTCATACTAATTATCTTGTATGATTTGACCTGGCCGCTGTTTTCAGAACATCCAGACAGGGAGTCTTCATCTGGCATCTTAACCTATCAGAAGAGTCGCACAGATATGGTGGCCTGGACACTCGTGGCGTTTAAACTTTTTCGACTAACGACCGGTGCCGATCTTGCGGGTGCATATCGCTTGAATCCCCCAACGTCCCGGTATGCCGAGGAACACCATTGACTTGTCGAGTCTAAGAATGCTACGAACTTGCCTTCCCATACGGCCGATCGCTTGTCCAAATTCAAGTTCCTTGAATAAATTATGATTTTGGATTAACAAATCAAAGGACACTACTGTTCTTATTCTGGTTTTTACATTAAGTGTCTCCTAATTGACTCACTTGCTTTCCATAGATGTATTTGGCCATGCCCTGCAATGGACAACTCTAAGATTATTGGTAAGGGAACCTTTATTCACTGGCTGGGGTGCTCTACTTCAGACTCTTCTCTTCTTCCGTCTCCCTATACCATGTTCCGCACCTCTTCCGAGTTAAGATTGTGATAACCCTTCCAGCTCATAGTACGCACTTCAATATGTTATATCTAGTACTGTGATTCAAGGCAGAGTCGTTGCCCAATTGATTTCTCTATAATAGGGTTGTCGACAAATTTTCTTTATCATTATACAGCAAAGAGACATTAATGCTTTCACATGGGACTTGTTCCCCATACCATCACTGAGTGATCGACCAAAACAACGGTTGGTTATCTCTTCTATCCTTGATGAATTCCTGAGTCCAATAGAAGACATGATGAATTATTAATTAAATATTTGCTGTGTGACATAGATTTAAAAGCTTTCCATGTTTCACATGTTGATTGCGTGACAGTTTATATAGGTACCTCCGCTATTTTTCGTTGATGTTGTGAACGACGACATGTTTTAAACATGGGCCCTTCTGCGTAAACATTATCGAAAGCTTACTTCTGACCTTATGTGTGCATATTTTTTGTTTAGAGGGGCATGCCAACTTGGTCCCTTTACGCTTTATTGCTTGGCTGTATCGAATTATAATTACAAAGTGGTTTTTCTGAATTTGAAGAACCGTCCACTCCGCTAAAGTATAAATGCCACAAAACTCAAAAAACATAAAGCAATTATATTTAGCAAGAGTAAGGAAGAAAATCCTTGAACAGAGAAAATTTCTACAATAAGAGTATATTGTGTTTGAAATTCGGCCGCCCTCCATTTTAGGACCAAATATTCCTTCTTTGCGAATACCAAAGAACTCATTTTGCTCGTTCGCCATTTCCGAGTAGTATCTCAATTATAATGGACCTATTAGTTGGGCTTTTGTGGCGTGGACAGAATGGCATTCTCCTGAAAATTCTTTCTCGTTTCAATGAGCATTCTTCATGACAGATTCCGTTTAATGAGCACTATTCGAGCCGTACGGTTTCTCATGCCATTTTTGCTGATCTTCTTACTCCAAGTTTTTCGCTAAAATTTTCCATTCACCTAGTGACTGTGTTTCTGAGGCTGCAACACTTGGCTTTTCTAAACATGCATTCGATCCCTTTTGATGTTTGAAGCATCTTTTGAGAATTAACAACTGATCCAACTATGGCACTGGGAAAAGCTGTTTTCCTTCCTAATTACAGCAACGACTGCGCAGGTGCACGCCATTCGTTTGGGGAGACTTGCTAAAAAAGGAATGAAAACAATTTAGATTAGCAAAAAAGCGCGTTTTCCTTCAGGTAGTTTTGTTCCATTTAATAAAATCAAATGCAGTCTTTGAGCATAACAGTGAGTGAAAAAGGCCAATGGATACTTTGCTTTTATTCTGGGTTTAACTCCCGAAATATCGCCTGCCATAACTGAGGCTCCACCGTAGGTCTGACCAATCAATTTTGATGTGGCATTTTTAAAACTGTCAAGAATATCAATTATTGCATTTGTTAAAAATTCTGCCCCTATATTTTATGATACCGGAAAAAAACAACGAATCTTTCTTGTATATTGCAATATTGGTCAACGTAACGAATAATTTAACGGAAAGGGCCCCTGTATACTGGATTATCCAATGCTTTTCATCACTTGAATGGAAAGAGAAAAGGGCTTTCGATTAATCTTCTTCTCTAATGTGTCATCCTAAAACTTTATCTCACAGCATGAAATTAGATCGTTGAATCCACGGTGAGTTCCTTGGAAAATTCGTTGAGCGAAGAACAAATTCTTAAAATCCGACTATCGTATTTCTGTAGTAATAAAAGAAGCTCAATGTAGTTGCCTTTATTCAAAGAAGACGAACTTTCATCATGCCCTCTGAAAGGCAGCTCTTGCTTAGCAAGAAAAATAACAGAATCAATTAGTCTCTTTACTACTTGCCGATTTTCGGCGACTTCATTATGTTTCTTTATGTTTAATATATGAGAATGACTCAAAGCCTGATCTATGTTATATTTACCAAATAAGCTTAACTTTAAAGTACATTCCAAATGATTCTTTGAGGACTCATGTTTCTTACATGCTTTACCTAAGTTTTTTAAATCAAAATAACCCACTTTACCCCACACATCATTCCCATACATGAATTGCTAAATAATAAGCATGGCCAGCAATAAAGTTTATGTCTTATCGGACAACCTGTAAGCCAATGCATTTTTTTAAACCAATCAAGAGGAAAGCTTCGCAAAACATTATTGCCTTTGGATGTTATTTGGAAATTAATTATATTTGTGCATATTAAGATTTATTTTAAAAATTAATTTGTCACAAACAACGTTGGTTTGTGAAAGTTTGATTATCGCGTTGAAAATTACCTTCTTCATCTATTATTAAATGTTAATATTTTTTATATATAAAGGTAAATGATCGAACTTAAGGGCAAAAAAAGAATTAATTATTTTTCAAACTGAAAACAGATATTGCAATGCTTATTGAGTTTGACACATAAGAGAAACTTATCGTACCAACACACACCACACACACACAGCACACACACATATATATATATATATAAATATCATATATATATATTATATAATATATATATATAATATATATATATATATATATTATATATAATATATATATAATATATATTGGTAAGTGGTACGATGGTTCACTTACGTCTGGGCAGGGCATATCAAATAATAATATATATATAGTATATATAGTATAGTATATATATTATACATTATATATAATATATATATTATAGTATATATATATATATATATATATATACTAACTATAGAGAGAGAGAGAAGGATGAGAGAGAAGAGAGAGAGAGAGAGAGAAATGTTTCCTTTCAGACAATTTTCTCCGGGGGGGCTTTATAGAGATTCGGGGGGGCACATAAGTATAACATAATTGGGTTATAATTGGTTTAAAACTACTTTTGGTTTAAACTACAACTCATTTTCAAAAAAACTACAATAGATACAGGAAAAAGGAATACATTGTTGAAATCCTGGAAAACATTTTTAGTGCGGAAAATGTAAAAAAAAATAAAATAAAAAAAAAAAAAAAAAATCATACTACTCAACAAACTAACAATAGCTACAGCGAAAATGAATACATTTTTGGAATCCTTGTAAAATTTTAGTTAGGAAAAAGTAAAAAATAAAATAAAAAAATAAATAATATGAATAAATAAGTATATTTTTTTTTTAGGGAGGGGACATAGTATATAATATATATATGTATATATATATATATATATAATATATATATATTATATATATATATAATATATTTTATAATATAGTAGTATTTATATATTATTATATTATATAGTATAATAATATTTACTTTTGTAAAGGTATTTACACGGCAATGTAGGGGGCCTCGAGCCGACGGGGGACACAGGGGGGGACGTTTCCATACCCCGTAAGGGAGGGGCGGAGGAACCCCCGCGACACCCAATACCAAAAAGAGCGGGGTTCCGGAGACCTTCCCGGAGGGGGGGGAATTATCCTACCCCGTAGTTCCCCGGAAGGACCGAGAGTACGCCCGACCCTTGCCAATCGCTGCGGTAATACCCTTGGGCATTCTTTTAGTTGTAAAAAAAAAAAAAAGCAAATTTAATAGAAAGTTCTATTTAATTTTAAACGAGTAACCATATAAAAGGTTCTAAATAGGCTCCTAATCATATACTGATAATTATTAACAATAATTTTTTTTTATTTTTTTTTTTTTTACATTTTCCTATGTAAAATTTTACCAAGGGATTCCAAAAATGTATCCTTTTCGCTGCAGCTATTGTAGTTTTTTAAGATCATAATTTTTTTTTTTTTTATTTTTTTTTTTTACACTTTTCCTCATTAAAAAAAAAGTTTTAAATTAAAGGCGTTCCCTTTGGTCGTGGTCCGGGTGGGTGTGGTCGCGTGGGGAAAAAAAAAAATAAAAAAAATTTTAAAAGAAATAAACTAAAAATGTTACTAGGATTCCAACAATGGGGTATTCCTTTTCCTGTAATCTATTGGTATTTTTGAGGATTATGAGTTGTAGTTTTAAAACAAATTATCACCCATAATTGACATAAAATTAAAGGGATATGATATTCTGTCACTTGTCAGGCTAGATCCTTAGTCTTTAAGTTTACTGTCTTACTGGAAATTAGTAAATAATCCGAAATATAACCCAATCTTTAGTTGTAAAAATACAGCAATCTATTTGTGAAAATTATTGGGAAGTTAGA
>JABUQX010079941.1:55000-57771 GCA_015478945.1 Trachelipus rathkii
AAAATTGAAGATCTTAGGTCAGCTAGTACACCTTCCGCATTAAGCATCGGAAATCTGTCACAAAATTTTCTAACTTCAATATCCGGTAAATTAGTTAATGACAAACGTCTCAAAGCGACTAGCAAATATCATTATATCAATTGATTTGTCGTTGAACCTTTCTTCAATTTCTTCGATTACACTATCGCAGTATATCTTCATCCCTTTAAATGCATTTTTCTTATCTTCATCAGCAATCAGGCGCACTTCAGATGCAAACTTCTCCATTATTTCACACCGAACGTTTTTTTGTAAGTCACTATTGACGTCCCCACACTGATTTGCAATATTTTGCAGGTGCAATTTTGTTCCAGTAATTAGGGGGATGACTTTGGTCATACTACAGTCCTTCTTTTGCAAAGCATTGCTAAGATAAGAGAGTGCACTAAGGAGTTCATTCATTACATAACAGGTGACAAGGAAACTCATTTCTGATTTCCAGCGAAATTCCCCCTGCAAGTGATGCAAGGTCTGTCCTTTCTTTATGGATATGCTTCACAAGCCATCAAAATTGACTTTAAGATCCTGAAGACAGCATTCACTATCTTATAATGAGATAATCACTCACTTCAAATGCTTCTGGAATCTTGAGGATTGGATCATTGATTAATGATTGAATATCATTCAAAATATTTTCTCTTTTTTTTTGGCGACTTGCTAAACAGCTTGTAAATGCCTTTCAAAATATAAAAAAAACTTTTGACCCTCTGATTTTTATTCCTGCAGGAGGCTGCTGCCAGGGACAATACATGTGTTCTACAGTGTATATAGAGAACTTCTTTGTTTGCCTCTTCTGAAAGCCTTTTTCTTACACCTTCAACTTTTCCAGGAATATTAGAAGCACCATCAAATGCTAAAGCAATAATGTTGTCATAATTTAAAAAATCAAGATCATTCACTCCTTAAGAATACAACATTTCCAATTATGTTTGGGTTTCTGTTCTTTTTTCTCATGGGTATTTTAACAAATTCAAAACTTTTCTACGGGATTTTTATCCTCCACTACTCTAAACATTATACTCAGCTCCATCTCATTTCTTAAAGAAGTGCTCTCATCTGCTAAAACGGAGACCCTCTTTTTTTTCAATGTTTTTTTCAACTTATCTTTCAAAACTTCGCCCATACATAACAGAATTTCACCGGCAGTGTCCTTGCTGCTGTAATCCGACCTATCACTCTGATCTTTTCTCCATGTTTTAAAATCATCATTCAATTTGTCCCAAATACTTTCAATCAAACTCTGATATTTAGTAGTGTAAGCTGCTTCTTCCTTTACCAAAAAATACAACCCTTCGCAAAAGTATTTTTAAACCTTTCATATTTAAGTCTCTTTCACTTTCACTCTGTTGAACAATTTGAGCGTGAATCGGTTTGTTCATAGCCTGTCTCCTGTGGTTTTCCATTTCTACACTTATAGTGTGAGCTGAAGAGTGTTAATGCTTCTTTAATTTCCCATTTTTTTCCTAAAGCTTTTTTGAAAGTTGTGAATAGAACGGTTATGAATACCCCCACCTGTCTTTTGTAGAACATTTGCATCATTTTTCATGAAATTTTGGCACAGTTTACAAATGCGCCTCCTTTTTCTTCCTGTTTGCCAGCCAACTATATTTCTGTTCCCATTGTTTATTGTAGTAGCGTTGTTTGTCAGACAATTTGGCGTAATGTGAGCTGGATGATCCTGCACCTTTATTTTCAACATTCTTCAAATCGGGTAGGTTTAATTTGTGAAAATTGATACGTTTGCGGCGTTTCCTCTTTCGGTTTTTTACTAGGTCCTGCTGCTGCGCTACTGAAATAAGAGTCTATTGTTTTCCTCATGATCCCGAAAAGAAAAGAGGTACCTATGAAAAGTTAAAAAAAAGATAGCGCCACACACACACACACACACACACACACACACATATATAATATATATATATATATATATATATATATATTATATATATATATATATATATATATATATATATATATATATATATAATAATATATGATATATCTTTATTTACATATATATATATATATATATATATATATATATATATATATAATCTTTTGTTATTTGTGTGGCTTCATTTATGTTTTCTTACTCTGTTTCAGGTTTCAGTAACATTTTTTGTCATAATTCGAAAATCAAAAATTTAGAAATGCCACGTGAAAAAGTCTTGTTGTTTTTCTTCACTGTATGCCAGCCAACTATATTTCTATATTTCTGAAATGTAACTTTTGTTGTGTGGACTTTACAAAGAACGGTAGGGCACTCAAATGGAGGCCCACATCGCAAAGTATAACAAATGTGATGACAATGTCAAATAGAAATATTTGACTGACCGATCATTTAAATGAAGATCTATATATATATATATATATATAATATATATATATAATATATATATATTTATATTATATATATTATATATAATTTATATTATTAAATATATATAATATATATATTACAGTGACCACCACGCACGGTCCATGCCCTTTTCTAGGAGGTGGCATAATATATATATAATAAATATATATATATATATATATATATATAATATATATATATATATATATATATATATATAATATATATATATATATATATATATATATAATATATATATATATTATATATATAAATAATATATATATATATATATATAGTATATATATATAATATAATATATATATATATAATAATATATATAATATAATATATATAATATTATATATATTATATA
>JABUQX010079942.1:0-10000 GCA_015478945.1 Trachelipus rathkii
ATCAAGTAATTTAATATATTGTGTAAGGGGACAGTCGTAAGATTATCACATGGGCCAATGTATTGTGCATGTTGATGAGCAATATAAAAATTTATTAGGTTTTATGTTTTCTTGCATTTCTATTGATTGGTAAGTGATATTTGATTCATTGTTTGTGAGGGAGTTTTATATGACTTTTGGGTTTTTGGAAATTTTGAAAAATTTCTGCTGCCGGTAATAATGGCTAGTTTGGTATGCCAATTCTTCCTTGTCTAGAGGGTTGTGTTAGTTGGAAATTCAGAGAGTTGATAGTTTTTGGGCCGACAGTTGGATTTGCTGTATAACGTGCTGCTGTAAATATTATAAATTGGAAGTAGTATAGCTCTTTATGGTTTAATCTTTATACCATTGGTTATTTAATTGAAGTACATTGATTGAGGATTTAATGTAGAATTTCCTGTGAGTTTTCCGCATAAGTGGCAGGGACCAATGCCTGGAGGGCAATAAGCAATTAGGTTTGAAGGTTTGTGATTTTAAATGAAACCCTAGTTTTGCGCCAACGAGTTGCATAATACTGAGGTTCTTATCCCGACCAACAGTTTTCTATTACATGTAGGAAGATATATGTTCTACCAGACCCTGGATTTGATTCTATATAGTATATTAATATATATATATATATATAATATATATAATATAATATAAATATATATATATATATATATATATATATATATTATTATATATACTAATATATATATATATATATATATATATATATATATATATATATTATATATAAGTATAATATTATATATATATATATATATATATATAGTATATTATATTATATTATATATATATATATATATATAATATATATATATATATATATATATATAATTATATATATATATATATATATATATAAATAAATATTATATATATATAATATATATATATAGTTATATATTTATAATAATTTAGTTTTAACACTTTGTCGATAGGCGTTACATGAATTTTATTTAAGTTTTTTTTTTTAACCCTTGTTTGTATTTAATTGATTTTATACGATATTTTGCGATTGATAGCAATATTTCAACTATTCCATTATTGCAATTAATAACAAAGATATAAAATTGCATCTTGGGGTGAGGGAGGGGAAGGTTAGATGTAATTGTTATTTTTAATAAATACACTATTTAAATAAAACTTTGTTATAGGACGCACCAACACTTTTATACATGCCCTCCGATACATACACATACATACGATATATAACTAAATTAATAAAACATACAAAAGGGGGGGAGGGAAATTTTATAACACTAAAAATAGTAGTACATATTCGAGCTTTCGCTTGCGATTCACGTCAAGCCTCTTCGGGAAACAAATGTTAAAAGAGCCATCACTCCAAAGAATAGGCAACAAGTGAAGAAGCTATTGGTTGGTTGTTTGTTTATTTTTTAACTGTTTAAAGTATTTTGACGAAAGTATAATGGAATTTTGGATTTGATCAAGCCTAAAATCTCCTGCAGTTCTGTTGAAATTAGGCGTATTATGGATGTAGATGGATTCTATTATTTTCCTTTTTTGTGTATGATTTGTATGTTTTAATACCGAGATATTTTGGGTATTAATGCTATGGTTTGTGTTAGTACGATGATTGGTAAGGGCAGAGTTGGTCTCGTCAGTGGTAAGATCATAATTATGTTGATTTGTTCTTCTGGTGATATCATTGGTCTCCCCTATGTAAACCAGAGGGCAATCATGGCAAGGGTACTTTATAAGAAACAAATGGGTTTGGGGATTTTTCTTTTGTAAACAGGAGGTCTGAATGTTATTATTTAGAGAAAAAGGTTGTGAACGTTTGCGGTTAAAGGAGATTGAGATGATGGGAAATGTTTTTTTGATGTTACGGTCTAAGTGGAAAGGAAGAGGAAGGAAAGTAGAATTTGTGTTTTTTTGTTGTTGAGAAATTTGAAAGAATTTTCGTTTTGCGTTTTGGAAGGATGAATTAATAATATGGGGAGGATATTTTAATTGTGTGAAGGTTGAGAGGAGGTATTTTGTTTCTGTGTGTAAATGGTTAGGGGAACAGATTCTCAAAGCTCTAAGGTAAAGGGATGTGAGAGTAGCTTTTTTTATATTTGTGGAATGGGAAGAATACCAGTGAATATATGAGGGGTGGGAAGAAGGTTTTCTATAAACAGCATAAGTAATTTGTGAAGAGTTATTCCAGGTTAAAAGTGTGTCTAGGAATGGTAAAGAATTGAGTTTAGGGAGTTCATGTGTGAATTTTATGGAGGGATGAATGTTATTTATAAGGTTTAATATATTATTGAAATCTTTTTGTTGGGGGATGGCTATGAAAATATCCTCTACGTAGCGTAGCCAAGTAATGTTTTTTAAATAGGGGGGGTTAGGTAGAATGTGATAATGTTCGATTAATTCCATAAATATATTGGCTATGGTAGGGGAAAGGGGGGAACCCATTGATAGTCCTTGAGTTTGTTTATAGAAATTATTATTAAAAGTAAAGAAATTATGATTGAGAGTTAGCTGTATGAGTTGTTTTATGAGGGGGAACGGGTAGGTTAGTGAGATATTGTGAGTAGTTAAGTAATTTTCTAGTAAATTAAGAGTGTAGGGGACAGGGACGGACGTAAAAAGGGATGCGACGTCAAAACTTAGAAATTTATGAGTGGTAGGGTTAAGTGATTGGGTTTTTTGTATAAAATGAGTGGTATTTTTGATGTGAGTGGGGGAAATATGGCCTATAAAGGGTGTGAGGTTTTTTTTTTAACCAAGCAGATAATTTGTATGTATTACAATTTGTGTTTGATATGATAGGTCTGAGGGGGATATTTTGCTTGTGAGTTTTGGGGAGACCGTAGAATTTGGATATATGAGTCATGTATGCTTTGTTGTTTTTGTGAATGTCCGGATAGTTTTTTGTGATTTGTTTCAGCTGACTATTAAAGCTATCTAGAGAGTTTTTTTGTGGGGTTTTTGGTAAGAGGGGTATAGGTGTTGGCATCTATTAAGATATTTTGGCATTTGTTTATGTAATCCTGATGGTTTAATATCACTATGTTATTTCCCTTATCACTTCTTGTGATAACTATGTCATGATTGTTTTGTAAATTTCGTAGGGCTTTGTAAAATATGGCTGGTAATTTTTCCTGATGATTGTGAGTTATGAGATTATTTATTAATATACCTTTAAGAATATCAAAATTGTAATCTTTATTTTTATGTTTGGTGATTTTTTCCAATTGTTCAAGGTTATTGTAAAAATGGAGGTAATCTTCGCCTTTCTCGAGGGCGAACGAAAGACCGTAGCCCAAAAGAATACGTTCCTCGTGTTTTAAAGTGTAATCAGATAAATTTTTTATGATTTGAGGTGAAGATGAAATGCTCCAATGGCTTTTTTGGAATATCAAATTAAATTTTTGATTTAGTTGATGTTTTTTATTTGTAACGATTTTATCTTTTCTTTTGTGTGCTAAGTCTAATAGTTGTGTAAATTGGATTTCGTTATATGGTTGGTAAAAGTACCAATTTTGCTGAAATTTACGGAATAAATTATTGCATTGACGGAAACATGATTTGATTTCTGATTTTACCTGTTGTATTTTATTATTTAAAATTGCTTTATGTACGTAGGTGAAAGGGTGGGAATTGTTATCTTTGAAACTAGTTGGTATTAACGTTTTCGGAATTATGAGGTTACTCAAACAATTTTTTAGGAAACTCAACTGGCATTTTTTAATGTTAGCCGCCACCATCTTGTTACGATATCGGAAGTAATGGCCTCTCAAAGGGTAAATTAAGTTCACACAATTCTAATCGAGATTCATAAGTTTTAAATAATTAATTTCCAACCGCCGAGAGGTTAATGAGTTATTTAGTATTACGGGCTACACCAAGGAGTTTTAAGCGGAATTGATAAGATTGGTGATGCTCGCAATTTTCAACTATTCGTTATTGCAATTAATAATCCCCATCCCTCCACCCCCAAGATGCAATTTTTCAAAACTGTTATTAATTGCAATAACGGAATAGTTTGAAAATTTGCTTATCATCGCTATCAAGATAAATCCTCACTCCCCCCTAAAAAATTAATGACAAAAAAACTGGCTTTCCAATTTCCTCACCAACGTTTTGCAAAAGTTTTATACAAAAAACAACCTCTCCCATTCTATCAAATTGCAAAACGCGAGAGTCCCACAGCTGGGAGCCATTCTCTCTCCATTTTTATTCAACTTTTTCACTGCAGAACTGCCCACCCCAACCCACCAAACTCACGAAAAACCAAAATAATACTTATTGCAGACGACAACATCAAGTCTTATTTCCCCAACATTCCAGATGTAAATACGCCTCACAACTAGTGGATGGGTAAATGCCGGGCACTTAGAATTGGGCAAATGCCCTGGGCATTTATCTGGGCATTTGTCCAATTGGGCATTTTAGAGGGCAATTTATATAACTTTATTATATATTATATAAAAAGTATATATATATATATATATATATATAATAGATATTATATATAATATTAATATATATATATATATATATATATTATATATATATTATATATATATAATATATAGTTGTTCAAATCAAGATCTAGAACGATGGGTTTAGTGTAGTACCCCCTGCGTTATGGCGACATCGCATAGTAACTTAACTCCCTTGAAAAATCATTATTTATAAATTTTTACCTTTGATAAGCGTGAATAAAAATCCAGCAGTATCTATTATTTATCCTTAATAATTGAATAAATTTTTATACATATAATGTTATTTACAGTATTAGCAGTATAAAAATATTTATGACTATAATTAGTAGGATAGGATTATTTATTACATTACAGTACAGTACTGTACACATCAAAAAGAAACAAAAAAAAAAGTTTTAAATGAAAAAAAATATACAATGTATAAACCTTTATAAATTTGGAAGATAATATGTTTTATATTAATATGAATAATAGTCTAAGATTGTATATAAAAATTTTAAAGTTAATTCAATTGCGCACAAAAAAGAATAGTTTCCTTCAAAGTGTAAATGAAGTTGAAGGCGATTCCGAATCTGTAGATTAGCATTCAGGCATGCTTTTTTGAAAAAATACATCGGCTATCGGCAATTGACCGCTTTTGCCTTTTTGTAGCTCTACCAAATATTATCTTCATATGGTTTCTGGTCATTTCTGCAATTTTCTGTTATTAATTTTGAGATGCATTCCATTGATGTGATCTTACTGTTAATGAAATTATTTTACTGTTTTTTGTCATACGAAACCACAGTACCATAAATGTATTTTAAAATCCCCAATCACTTACTACAGAGTTTTTTTCATCTGTCATCTTCAGTATTCAGAAAACTAATTAACAAGTTCAGCTACACATGCATCGTTAATGTCTCCTATATTGCTTCAATTATTTCTTAAATTTTCTTTTTGTGGAGGCCGTCAAAATTCCACACCACCAAATCGTTGAATGAAGCAATTTGCACTGTTTGCAACTTCATTTCTTCTGCAGTTGAAAATCCTTAGAAAATCTGTAACGCATATCACTCCATAAATTTTCATCAAGCGTTAACCGAGTTATTGTGGTTAATTTGATCAATTGGCCTCCTTAAACATTAATTAATATAAAATAAACAAAAATCAATAATACACAGTCTCAATATTTAAAATTTATCCACCAGTTATCGAACGTTTGCATTCGAATCCTCATCAAAAAAATTACAAATCCGTGGTGAATGTTATCTTCATGTAATTAGCTTTGAAACATCGATTCACTCCTTGATCTAAAGCTTGAAGAATTAAGTATTGGCTGGAACAAATACAACTTCGACATTCTCATTGGCAGTTTAAGCCCTTCTGGAGACCACCATCCATTGTCAAGTATTAACACCCTTTAGAATGGGCATTTCCTTTATTTCAGGGTAACTCTTTGACTTCTGAAGCAAAACCACTTAATGATCAGCTTTAAATAAATCAACTGATGACCCAAGTCTTTTTATTGGACTGCCAGAATACTGGGCAATTAGATTTTTGTTTTTTTCCTATCATACAAAGGAAGTTTGCTGACTTATGAAGGAAGCTAGGGCTTTATTAAGTGGCAGCTGCATTGCAGCAAAATTAATATTGTCACGCGATCCTTTGCTGCTTTGAAGCCTGGGCCTCGCTTTTCATTTTTAGAATATTATGTGCGATTGGCATTTTTTTTTTTTTTCCAGAGAAGCCGTTTCATCCAGCAATGAAAACTTGTTCAGGCAGTTACCTTTATCTTCATTATTTTCATACAATTCATCTGAGAAAAGTTTTTGCATGGTTCATTATCTGCGGACGCGAGATCTCGTGTCGTACGATTATTTTTAAAAGCGAAACAACGCTTTGAGATAATTATCAAACCAACCCTGGTCTAAATTTATATACTTTGTCATTTCGATTTTTAAACTTATCATATAGAGTAGAGGCCTTTGTTCTTAACGTTATTCCGTCGCAAGGCACTCGTTTTCGATTCATGTCTCGAAGGCCAGATATTAGCCTCTTTCAGTTTATAACCAACGTACATCTCGCAGGATGCGCTTGTCCATTTTAGAGCACTTAAAAGATCTTTCTAGTATGACTGCGTTCTTAATTCTTTTTCTTTGTTTTTAATTGTTCGAATTGTCGATTCATTTCTCCAGTATTTACATGAAACAGTTGTTATAGAAAAGCCAGCTCTAATTAAATTAAAATTTTTTATTTCTCTTCCACTGATATGCCAATCTATGCTTTTTTTTTTTTTTTAGGATTTGAAAGTGGTATGTTTCGTTTCTCAGCTATTGATAAAAAAAAAATATTTATAAAATACGTGTACACACTGTATAAAATTTGTTAATATTTCAGCGAGAGAAGCATATACAAACGCTATCAATGCGAGTGCAACGAGTTACAGTAAAAGCCTATTGCCAGCAGAGGATCCTTGTGGACTCTAAAGTTATTCGTTTTCTTTTCATTTTAACTGTATGACTAATGAATTACAATTTAATTTTATTTTTGCAATTTTATTTGTAATTTTTATATCTTTTAAATTTTCTTTTGTATTACAGAATTTTAATTTTTATTTTTGTAATTTTTAATTTTTCCTTTTTTAATCTTTTTACCAAACCGCCAGTAATACGCAACCGGCTTCTATTAAGACCGCGTTCTATGAGGCTGTAGACACTAATTGTGTTATTATATAAGATATATAATATATATATATACTCTATATAATAATACTTATATTATATTATATATATAATATTATAATATATATCATATAATAGTATAATATATATACTATATATATATTATATCTATTATATATATTATATATATGAATGGACCCTCTTCTGTTTTACGACTTCGTCAGTTTTTAATTTTTTTGTTTTTTTTCAATATATTGCTAATTTGATCCTAATAATCAATTTAAGTGGTAACGGACATGTTCAAAAATATATAGACCTTTTACGTTTTAAAACTCCGTCAGTTTTAATTTTTTTTTTTTTTTTTTTTTTTTTTACTAAAGGAATACCAAGGGTAAAACCGCAAAGATGGCAGGAGTCGGGTCTCTCGGCCTTCCGGGGGAAACTACAGGGTAGGACTATTTCCCCCTCCGGGAGGGTCTCCGGAACCACCCCGCTCTTTGGTATTTGGTGTCGCGGGGGTTTCCTTCGCCCCTCCCCTACGGTATGGAAAACGTCCCCCCCTCTGTCCCCCCGTCGGCGATCGAGCCCCCTAAATTTTTTTTTTTTGTTTTGTTTTTTTAGTATTTTTTTTTTTTTACATTTTATAATAAGCTATACCGCTGATTCCAAATATGTAATTGGTTTTCGTAAGTGTCGTACTTTTGAGGAGTATTAAAAAAAAAAAAAATGTGGTTTTTTTTTTGTAGATTTGTGTATAGCTTTATACCTGATTCCAAAATATGTAATTTTGTTTTTCTGTGTTGTACTTTTCGAGGTATTTCATTTTAAAACAATATTTAACAAAAATGTGTATTTTTTAAAAATTATTTTAAAAAACTTCAAACTTTGAACATTCCGTTACACATGAAATTCATTGTGGTTCATATATTTAAAAAAAAAACAAAAAAAATTAAAACTGACGGAGTCGTTAAAACAGAATATATAAATATTATATATAATATATATATATATATACTATATATATATATATATATATATTATATATAAATTTATATATATATATAGTATAGTATATATATATAATATATATATATATTATATATATATTATATATATATATTATATATATATATATATATATATCATGCGAAACAATAAGATAAATATTCTTGAATGTTTTTAAAGCTGTCAATAATAATCAAATCCTTGCTGATAATTCGTATAATGCCCAGTTTTTGGCAGGCATTTATGAAATGACAAATGCCTGGACAAATGCCCATTTTATAAATGCCTGCCCACTGGGCATTTGCCCAGCGTACATCACTACTCACAACATACTCAAGAATATCTACATTTATTAGAAAATTGGTTAACCTCCAACAGTATGACCGCATCACCCTTCTAACCACTGACTGTCATCAATCCTCCCTCCATCCCATAATCAACCCTGAACAACAACAACCTCCTTCCATTAACAAAACTCCAAAAATATAGACTTAACATTACGACACTCATATGACGTTCTCCCCCACATAGACCAAATCACTTCCGCAACTCAATGAAAACTAAACCCTCTCAGAACCCTTTCCCAACACAACTTCAGCAATAGGAATCACACACTAACTACAACCTATAAACAACTTCTTAGAACAAATTTAAACTATGCCTCACCAGCATGGTTCCCAGCACTCTCAAAATCGAACAAATTAATTACAAATCTCTCAAAAATACAGCCCTCAGGATTATCACAGGTTGCACTAAAACCAACAAAATTTACACAATGAAACTCCATCCTAACCATCTCCACAACACCTTGCAGTGGTAGGGAAACCAATTCTATTCAGAAAACCTTAACACAACCCACCTTTGTCACCAAATTCTCTCCAATCACCCTCAACAAAGACTAAAATCCCCCCCTTCTTCACCAGCTCAATTCTATTACAACACTTACAATATAATACCCCGCCCCCTCCCAATAGGTAATGGATTACACATATCCATAACCCATCTATAACCAACACGATACCTTCAAAAACTCGCCCAAATAACAATTTCATAAACACCCCCTCCCCAAAACTTTCCCCTAGAGAAGAAATGCTGTCCAGAAGAGGCCAAAGGACCTGCCCGAAGCAGATCAGGTCCACACCCCAAAACTCATTCATATAAATATAGATTCAAAACTAGAACAATGTCACCTTCCCCACACTGTGCACCAGAATTGTCACAATCTCTCAAGATACAATAGAGCACCTCCTTCTGGGGTGCTCTGCTCTTGATGCCCCCCGCGCCGACTTCTCTATATCTTCGCTCCTCGAAACTGTGGAAACTGTCAGGTGGTAGCAGCCGGCTTCCTGGAAGCAGTGTGGCCCTCCAATTTAGGTGGGCCAGGGAATATATTATGTTATATTATATATATTATAATATATATATATATATATATATATATATATATATAATAATATATATATATATACTTATAATAATATTTATTAAATTATAATATAAAATATATATATATATATTATATAATATATATAATATATAACCCCAAAATCACAGAAAAATAATTGAATTTATCCCAACGTAACCAGCCATCATAGTCAACTGAAAGCAGGGATTCATAGAACTTATTGCATATCTACCAAATTATCTTATTCCTAGTAGGAAAATATTTTGTAGAGAAGATGTACCAACTTCATACAGGAAATTATGATCAGCAGTTTTCGAGAAGTTCTCTAGGGCTGATCAGATATCATTTACTACAGATATATAGAGAGCTAACTAATTCAAACGAGTCATTTATTTCTTAACTGCACTCTGGTTACC
>JABUQX010079942.1:15000-20000 GCA_015478945.1 Trachelipus rathkii
AGTTCCAATTATAGTCTTTTTAGTTAGTTTAATTAATTATATTAAATATTTTGTAGTATATTTAATTAAATAAATGACAATTCTCAGTTGACAATATTTTCGGTGTTTTCAGATAATGAATTTTAATTTTAAAACAAAAATCTATCAGTTGCATAAAAATTAATACTGGAAGCTTTCAAAAAAATCAATTTAACACAATAAAGAACCAGTGTAATGGTAAGAGTTTTCATCTAAATAATTTTAATTTATTCATGTTAGTTTGTAAATATTTAAGATTTCACTTATGGGTAAAACTTGGTTTCGGGCTCGATGGGGGAAAATGAGTCACTGTATCTATAACTATTTAAAAAACCTTTTTTTTTTTAAGTTTTTAATAATATTTCCCTTTTATTGTTTATCTATTACTTATATACGGGTATTTAATGTCTTTGATATACCATAATTTGATAATCAATTGACAACATAGCTTATTTCTACTTTGCAGATGCCCAGAAAGTACCAGTACCAAAAGAAGGTAGGTGTCAGGTGACTTATGTACACCCAAGAAGACATCTTACAGGCTATTATAGATGTTGAATCTTTCAAAAAATCCATTTAACACAAATAACAGTGTAAAGGTAAGAGTTTTCATCTAAATAATTTTACATTTATATGTTAGTTTGTAAAATATTTAAGGGTTTCACTTATGGGGTAAAATGAGTCATTTTTTTTATAGTTTTTAATAATATTTCCCTTTTATTGTTTATCTATTACCTATACGGGTATTTAATGTCTTTGATATACCGTAATTTGATAATCAATTGACAACATAGCCTATTTCCACTTTGCAGATGCCCAGAAAGTACCAGTACCAAAAGAAGGTAGGTGTCAGGTGACTTATGTACACCCAAGAAGACATCTTACAGGCTATTATAGATGTTGAAGATGGTGCAGGTATCAGCGATACCACCAGAAGATACAATCTGCCATATGAAACCCTTTCAAGAAGGATAAGAGGTGAAGTTCAAAACCCCGGAAGAAGTGGTTGAGGTACAGTCTTTCTGAGTTGTGAGGAGAGGTGTCTCACGGAACAGCTAATACTCCTTAGCATGGAAAAAAAATAATTTTTTGTAAAATAATTTGTTCAATTAGTATAAAATAATAAAACTTCTTTTTTTTTTTAATAATATTCTGTTTAAAAAGCAATATCTTAAAAAATTTATGAAATAAAATTTTATGTACTTTTCTACCAAATAGCTATTGTTTAAAATCATAATAAAATGTAAGTTAGACTTGTTTTTCCCTACCAAAATTAATTTTACAACACCTTTAATACTTGTTTAAATTTATATTATAATAAATACTAATGTACAATCATAGAGAAATTATTATTCAATGAACCTATTATCCACCAGCATAGTGACCACTTCCCCCCATTTCATTTGTGGCCACTGCATTTTTTCAAAAATTTACTAAAAATAATTTAAGTTAAATTTTTAATATTTTCGTCATGGTATAACATTAAGAAAGGTTTAAATTTGAGAAAAACTATTAAATATAGATGTAACTTTAAATTTTGATTTTTCATGACTTCACACAAAAAAAAGCCTAAATTTTGGCCCATTTCCCCATTTACTCGTATATATATATATATATATATATACTATATATATATATATATATATATTAATATATATATATATATATATATATATAATATATATATATAATATATATAATATATATATATCCCCAGATATATACTATATATATACTATATATATAAGATACTTATCAAATCACCCCATGAACAAAGTATACGCAAATTTTAATTTTAGTTTAGTTTTAGTATATTGCTTTTTTTTGAGGGGGGGGGGGAAGATGGTCTACATTCTAAAGGAAGAACATCATTAATTAATTTGTGGTGGTAAAAAAAATCATATTTTTTTGCTAATAACTTCTAACATAAGGAATAATTTATTTTAAAGCATATACCATTTTATTCCCACTATATACCTTAACCTTATGAATTACTAACTTATAGCTATATATATATATATATATATATTATATAATTTTTATATATATATCTATTTTCTAGTATATTTTGCTTTTTATATATTAATATATATATATATATATATATATATATATATATACGGTATAATAAATATATAATATATATATATATATATATATATATTTTTATATATATAATATTATATATATATATATATATATATATATATATATATATATATATATATAATTTCTATGATTATCGTAACATTCTGCTCAATTAATTATTTAATTATAAGGATATATAAATATTTAAGACGGGTTAGACAGCCATTTAGTTACTAATGTGAAATAAAATTGGGAAATGTCCTTCATTCACTGACTTAATTCAATCCAATGTTACAAATTAGTTTTATATATACTTTATTGCATACTATATAAATTTATAAAATAATCATACTTCAAAATATATTTTAGTAATTTTATAACCAAAGTGAAAAGAATTTTACTTCTTTATTAACTTAAAAGTTTATTTAGTAATTTTAATAATGGAATTTATTTATTATCTTCTAGTAATAAAATTTAAAGATACATTCATTTGCACTTTTGTACTTAAATTTTAAGAATTATTTTTTCATTTCATTTATTTATATTTAAAATGTATATTTGTGAAAATCTTGAATAAAATGCAACTAGGCTCACTAATAATGAAACATAAGTTATTATTGCATATTAAGTAATATTTTAATAATAGTATTCAAAAATATGAATAGCGTAAAAATTAAAAAAAAAAAAAAAAAAACCCCACTTGCAGGTGTTTTTTTTTTAATGCCAACCCTGATTTAAGCTGCATCCAGGTTTCATGCAGACCCAAAATTGTTAGGGAAGTTGTAGCAACAATTTTAAAAGATGCCCATTCAGGAGCAAGAATCTACAATTCAAAGAGACAAGGTTAGGGGGGAGTCCATTATAGAAAATGGGATAAGAAACCAAAGACATGAGATCTGAGAATATACAAGAAAGAGCTGATAGAAATGAACCACTTGCCTAATAAGATGAGAAATTTGAAAAACTAGTGGTCCCAAAGAAGCCAAGAAGGAAGACCCACCATCCATAGGATGAGGGGATGGGTGATGATGCTTCGGAACATTCTGTACCAAAGGAGCCTGCATATACGAGACCATCATTTGAGTATCACCTGATTTCGTCCAGTTGACCTCCAGGTGTTGCTGGGCCAATTTTCACAAGGACCAGGATAACGAACGGACGGATGAGGAGGTGTGCCCCTGATTATGAGGATTAGCACTGCTGGAGGGGGCAGCTAACCTTCGAGATCAAAGAGAGGTTGCATGACTATGCGACCCAATTAAAGAGGTATTGGGTGAGAAGTTATACTAGCATCAACAACTGTGGAGAGTCTGGAGGAGGTCCCTACTAGATGAGTAGATATATGAAGAACAGCTGGAGGGCTAACACAAGTAAAGAAGGATTCAGATTCTCGCAAGCTATAAGTGGAGAAAAATGCCCACCTGCTGTCACAGGAGTTCACGATGATCCATAAAAGCAGTTATATAAACTTCACAAGATCTAGAATTAGGGTGGTGTTCCCCTTATCAAGAAATTAACATGATAAGGGTCATTGGCAAACAATTGTCATTGATATGAAACAGTAGGCATCTCAAGTAATGTGGGAACGATTTCAAGAAAAACGCTAACCATGACCATATTGCCAAGCAGCTGAAGCAACACCATACTGGAAACACATACTGAGATACCAGGTATAGGATATGACCAATAACAACTTCTGATGTAGCCTTTAACAAAGTGCTGCCTTCAAGATCATAAGAACGGAATTGTTCAGATAGCCTAAAAATCACTTCTCCTCTAATAAAGGGCTTATTTTGGTAATTGCAGTGCAGTTCATACTAGAGTTCATGTAAAAGTAGTATATAAAACTATAAACCATTTAAATTTACACAAATGGACAAATAATTCTTCAAAGTTTTTTTTTTTTTTTCATAAATTGATTCTGTGTACATATAGTAGCAATATATTTTAAAAAAAAAAAAAAAAAAAAAAAAAAAAAAAAAAAAAAAAAAAAAGCTATAAAAACCCTTTTTGCTTGTTTTGTTCATGTAGGGATAGAATTAAGGTGGAAATGTGTTTCAAATTAGATAAATCGAAAATCGCTAATATGTTTCTGTATAAATATCTTTTCTTTTTTTTTTTTTACTGATTATCAACTTTTCGATGTTATAGACAAAGTGTACATAACTAATTTTCGAGCGGTGACCAGGCCCGCCATCTTTAGGAGGGGTGGATTCCGGTCCACTCTAAAATAAAATAAAAAATAAAAAAAATTTCGAGCTCATTTAATAGCCACGCAGTAGTACTTAGAAGTTTTATTTAGATCATATTTAATTCTAGAAAGTGTTTTATATTTTTAAAAAAATGTTAGAAATTAGGGTACAAAATTTCCTTTCAATAGAATTTCACTTTTGAAAATGGATTTTTTTACGTTATTTATAATGAAAAATTGTGGGATTCGATTTTAATTTTTTTTCAGTGGATACACTTAGATGTATGGTTAGCTTAAACTGGCAAATAAATTTTTGATGCCAAACATATTAGTGGCAAAAAAACGGGGCCTAATCTTGGTTCGATTCACCCTGCCCGTAAGAATTGATGGAGGGGTGACTCGTACCACCGATTGTTTTTCGTATTTTATGTATTATTATTGACATTTTTATAACATATAGTTAATTTAAATATAATAAAAAAGTTACTTATATTAAGTGAAGAATTTTTTAAAAAAAGTGAAATTTTAATAAAACGAATTCAAAAGTGGTCAAAATTTTTGGCGAGAGGGGTGAATCGACACCATTAAATATTTTTAATCGTAATTTTATTTATCATTATTTGACATTTTATTACTTATTACGATTTTAATATGATAAATAATAATTATAGTAAGTAAAAATTAAATAATAAAATTGTCACGT